>JACCGJ010000255.1:10170-48087 GCA_013407085.1 Atriophallophorus winterbourni | reverse complement strand
TGTGTATTAAGTCATGTGATTGAATTGTTTTGTCGTACAACCCTTATTAAAAAGTTGCATACAAGCGCTACTCGTATACCTTCCCTCCACTATTTAAAATCCAAGTGGATACTGATCTTGTTGCCTCGACCTGTTAAGTGCAAACACCAAAAAATCGGCTGGTGGTGGATATGATGAAATGCCTCACTCCCTAACTCACTCAGTCCTCTCCGTGCCGTGTGTCACATGAGGCGAAGACAACTTCACCCAGGGGTTCTGGGTCTGCCTCTGCTTCCGTGTGCGTCGCACGTGAATTCTTGTGCACGTAGTCGCGTTTCAACGTTCTGCGCCAAGTTTTCCTTGGACCGTCCCTTTTCTTTGCGTTACCGTGCGACGCCCCGTGGAATGGATTACTCGTATGGCGAACTGACATCCATCCTGCAGACAATGACCGACCATCTCCACCGTCGCTTTTGACTACGGTAGATCCACCTCCAACCAGTTTTTTCCAGGGCCTCTCCATTCGAATGGTGTGGCGGCCAAAAAATTCGAAGGATCCTTCTCAAGCATTTGGTTTGAAAAACGTTTAATCTGCGCTCAAATGGCAGAGACGTCTCCCAGCATTCCGAGCAATCAGCAAGTCACACACCACTCAGAACGTGCTCTTGCTTGAAGGAGTCTGATGTTCGTGTTAATGTGAGATCGGCAGGATTTCCAATGGAATTCAGCAATGCGGAATGCTTGGTTCGCCTTCGATCCCTCTCCTGACCTCATCTTCATTCCACAGTCACCATTTACCTCGTTTGCTCCCAAGGTCGACTGTCCGGTAACCTCACTGAGCGGTTTACCGACCATGAATACTGTGGTTGCTCCGGAACATTCTTCCGCATTACCCCTTATACCTCCGATTTGCAGCAGCAATTCTAACCCACCGTCTTTGGACCAATTTCGGATATTCGATCGCATCTTTCTCTTGGAACCGTCCTTGGGCAGAGTTGATGGACAATGCATGCAAAATGTTATATTTGTTTCAACTTTTTGTTCTAAATAAATAAACATGTTTTTCGACGAATGTGATTAGGTCGTTGGTCGTAACGGCCTTATACAACTGAAGCATACAATCGCTACTTGTTTACCTACTACGACAATGTTTCAAGCGCACGCCATTCCTGATCTTACTATCAGACCTGATGAGTGCAAACGCACGAAGCCAGCGGTTGACTGTTTGCGCGTGATACAAATGCATGCAAATTAATATGTCGGTTCATGGTTATGAGATAAACCCTATTAAATATGGTTTGGAAATATGCGATTTAACAGATAATGTTACCACCATTATCCAACAGTGGAATTCAAGTGCACCTCGTCTACCAATCTTACACGGTTTCAATCGCATGTGAATCATGCTGTTACTTTTTCAACCTAATGATTGCAAAGGTTTCAAAGCCGGTCGTTGTTTGTGTGTGTCTCATGGAAATACATGCAAATAAAGGTTTTATTTCGTGGATATGGGTTTAATTATATTAATCCTGTGTTTGAACAGGTAAAGGAACATGTTGTGCGTAACATCTTTATACAAGAGCGGTATATAAGAGCAGCTTGTTTATCAATCGTACACTTTTCAAAGCGCATAGGGAACCTGATCCTAATGTCCCTACCTGATGAGTTCAAAGAGCACGAAACCAGCGGTGAAATATGTGTGATGCAACATTATGCAAATGGATATTTTGGTTCATTGTTATGATTTAACCCCAAAAAATCTTGTGCTTGATAGCATGTTTTTGACCATGGTATAGGTGCCATCCTCATCCAACGTCGCATCAAGCGCTACTTATTTACAATTCTCACAATGATTGAAGTGCATGCGGTCTTGATCTAACTGTGCCTACCTGATGAGTGCAAACAGGACACAACCGGACCTTAACGTGGTTTTGGTTCATGTTTATGAGTTCAACCCCTTCACAATGTTTTTGGAAACAAGGGATTAAACAGATTAGTCGTACCGTCCTTATCCAACTCTTGCCATTCTTCTGATGTTTCAAGCGCTGGCTGGTCTCCATCTCACTGCCGTTGCCTGATGTTTGCAAGTAGCACGAAACCCGTCGTGGGGTGGATGTGATGGAAATGCATGCAAATGAGTATTCTGTTTCATGGTCATGGTTTTCACCCCATCAGACATGCGTTTATAAACATATGATTGAACAGGTTGTTCTTAACAGCCTTGCCCATTGGCATAAATGTTCAACAAATTTACCATTCCTCCACTGTTTGAACGCACGCGGATCTTGATATTAATGACCCCAACTGATGAGTGCAAACAGCACGAAACCGGTGGTGGATGTGTGTAATTGAATTGTATGCACATACATAATTTTGGGTAATCTTTAGGGGTTCAATCAAGTTAAATAAGAATAAAAAATTACACATTTGAAGGTAGAAATGGAGGCCTTGTAATGTGCCCTAAGAGGTTCGTCGAATTTGCATTTTATCACTCATTTTGAAAAAAAGCTTTTTATATGCAACCTGGGGAAATGCAGCTACTTGTGTCTGTTGCAGTGTGCATATTTCGCACATTTTCATGAGCGCAGCGTAAGAGGTTCTCCTTTGTATGCGGACTTTTTTTGTCATTTGAAACAACATGACACACGAAGCTAACATGCGCATTTAATCAGCATCAATGGTTGATATCGGATGAAAGGGACCAAAACCTAATACATTAAAAAAACATTTAAGTAGAAACCAAAGTCTAAAATCTCTTCAATAATATCATTTGGAAATGAAAGATATTTTTCCTTTATTATGCTCTTTTCCTACTCGATATATATGTCGGTGATACTTCAATGTGAGCAAAAAACAGCCGTTGTATGTGTGCATTTCTCAATATGAGCGAGTTACGTTTGACAAATTTCTTCCTCTTACCACACACGACAAAATCAAACTTGCAAAATTTGCGTAACCACAAAACGAAAAGGTATGCGAGCCATCGTGTCACGTTTTCATCTAGCGAAATGCTTGTTGACAGATGAAAGATAAAGACGGAAAGATTATGTCATATGTGATTTTAAAAAATCAGACAAATATGTTCCTGAGTTGAAAACAACAACATTATCGAACTGACTGGTAAATGCAAAAAAACATAGATGAAAATAAGCCAAAGTATGTTGATTGCGTGTATATTAGGTTCTATCATGAGGTGAGCATATTGTGGTTAGTACTGTATAAACAATGGAGAGATAAGTCTCGCAGGATCTTTTTATCATTCGAATACATCAGATTAACTGTTAGGAGAAACAAGTTTATAGTGCTCCCAAACACTGCACGTACACACGAACACACAGCTGGTTAATCACTGTTTGCAATATCGGGTACATCTATCAATTGGAAGTCCAATCCATTCAGTTGATCTCATTTCGACTGATCAAAAAAATATAATGAACAGTTAATTTGAATGACTTCTTACAAATTACTCCATAACATATTTCTGGCGGTGAACGTTCATCAAAATGGGATATTATTATTGTATACAGTGACTCTTGAAACAGCTGAAAGTAACAAAATTCGTTACAGCAAATAATAATAAAACTTTCACACATAAAATTTGAATGAGTTATCCACAGTTTATCCAAGTCGAATGAAAGATGTATATAGGGGCGCATTGTATGAATGACGCGGTAAATAAATCGATCAAATATCCTGAGTTCAAATACGGTGAAGCGCTTGTTTCATATTATGATATAACGTAGAAAAAAGCGAATCAGCTTTAGCTGATTATATATTGCGTGCAGTCCACTTTGTTGACAACATAGACGTGAATATAATGCATTTAGAGTAGAAAACTCAATATCTAGTGGACATGCACTTAGCAAATTCTCAAGGTAAAAATCTCTGCATTCAGGGCAGCAACGGATTAACAATTTTTTGATTTAGAATTGTGTAGATATTTAAAATTATTTTTCATAATAATTACATATTGTCACATTTATCACAGTTTCACTAATTGGCTGTGAGACACAATGAGCTTAGTAAATAAGTCTAAGTGAACAGCAACCCCTTTGACTTAATCGGATTTCTTAGGTCACGATACTCAGCAGATCGATATCTATTTAGTTACATACCATATTCTGGCATGACCATATTCTTGAGGACAAACGAATCAAAAAACACAACAATTTATGTATTTATTTTATAAAATTAGCTTTAAAATATTCTGCATCTGTGAATGAACAAGTAACGTAAACCGTGTCGTGTTTTTATGCAAACTACAAATTCATTGATGAAGCCAATCAGTCAGTCGCGTCAGTGGATTTTTCATGTCATTGTTTAAATTTTCTTTCTTATGATTTTCAGAATCGAGTCCAGATTATCTTTTATTTTATTCATTAGGTTTTTCACGACTTTCAGTTTCTTTTGAATAGAATTTGACATTCGGGATGAGTCCGTTTTGTTCGCTTCTTTTGGGTCTGAAATGAATGATAACGTATCACATGTGTTCATCTGAACAATCGCGATATTGTATGATTGATACTACTATAGTCATCGCGTAAACATATAGGCACCGAAATCATTGTTAATCACATTTTGCGGTTAAGTTGAGTTGAATAACGAGAAAAAGTACACATTTCGAGGACTGCAGGGAATCACAATGGGATTCGAGCACATTATTACACCGTTAATCTTGGGACGTTCATCACAATAATGCTGACTTTTAAATTAGTTAAAGTTCAAAATCGCACGCAATGACTCATAATCAGTGAAGAAGGAGAAGGAGAACAATAAATTAGCTACATCCGTATAAACGAATCTCTAGCACTTACAATAATTTTCAAACAAAGCTTTTGAAGAAAATTGATCACCAGTTCACAACATCAAGTTACAATTTTTTAACTGACAGATGATTCTTGTCCATTTCAATTGATAATTTACAAATATGATCCAGTTTATCGGCAAATGTCTCAAGCTATACTTTTGGGACAGAAATTTCACAACATGTCCCTGTAACTTCTAATTCGTTTAAAATTCAGTTTATACGAAAACATACTGCATTTGACCCACAAATAACGTTACCAAACAAGAATGAAAACGGGATTATGTGTGGAGAAATTGATTTGATACAGGGCTGATTCAAAACCCTCCCAACGTTTACCAACATTTAATATTTTGAAATTATTACCAATACAAATTATTTGCTAGATTGTTCATTACTGCGCAAAAATCTAACTCGAACATGAAAACATTCAACGATATTGAAAATCAGGCATTTTTGATGTGTCATATGATGTAATACTTTCTCCGGATAAGACTTTGTTCTACTTTGAATTTTTTGTCCGAACGAAATGGGTAATGGTTACCTTCGAAAAGCTACATTAATTCATGGAAGATTGTGAGATTAAACTCTACATACTTTGTCCTCCTTTGGTTTTGGTACACCTAGATGCTTTTCCTACCATTGTTATGTCTTATTTTCCAAGCCCGGACATTATGTTACATAAAGCGCATTAAATCGTTGAACCGAAGTGCAAAACCGTGTTAATAGGTTTCTTACAAACATTAGTGGATTCAGGTTAGATTCTTATTTAATCATGTTGATTATAATTTTCTAATCAACATAATGTATACTGCTTTATTATTTAGGTATTGGAAAAACGTTTGGCTTCTTTTTGACCTTTGAACCGTGCATCAAAGAAAACGATACATCCTGACTTCAATGAATCTAATTATAACATCACGCTCTGCAAACAAAAACAATTTCTGCCATGTATATTTTGGTGCGAATTTTAAACACTTCATGAATCACCAAATCCTGTTTCTTGTTCCATTTTTCAAAGTTGTGTAATGCTTTTTCTACCAATAATTAGAATATAATTAATCTAAATTTTTCTGTACGATTTTATTAAAACATAGCTTCAAATGAATCAAAAAGAATGACGGTATTCTCGCCGCACAACATCAGTTTTGTACGTGCTGGACAAACAAAAACAAGTAAAAGATTTTAAACAAATATGTTCATTTGAATGCATTTTCATCACACAGACCACGGTCAGTTTCGTGTTGTTCTCAATCTCCTGGTAGTGCAGTATGATCGGGATCCGCATGAAATAGTGGAATAAGTTTGATGGAAATGCATGGACATGAGAATTTTGTAATTTTAATTATTGGTTCAATCCCTTATAACATGTGTTCGAGCACATGTGAGTAAATAAAGGGACCTGTAGTTAACGGATTGATGTGCAACGGCATCATTCGAAGCGAACAGCAATATCACTCACTACAACATGCCATTTTGTAAATGCCAATTATATTGGCACCTTCTATTTCGTGTTCCACTGAGCGACCGACAAAAAGATCACACCTCTGAAAAGAAGAGTAGCACGGAGTTATTTTGTATGTGTTAGGCTGAACTTTTGAACTTATCAAATATTGAAAGAAATAGGTTGTGGTAATCAAATCACCCGTACTTATACAAACAACCGGTTGCTAGCTGTTTGTTCTCATCAGGTGAAGTCTGTAAGAACAGATTCAGTGATATTTTCCAAATGTGCATAATTTCAAAATTAATATATTAAATTTGAATATTAGGTTTATTGTTTACTATTCTGGAAAGTTGATGAATTATTTTGAAGTCAGTACATTTAACAAATATTCAAAATAGGTTCAAACGTTAGAAACTTCTTATGAATAAAAAATAATAACTCTGACGAGTTAAACTTTACTTTTGTTTCCAGGTCCTGTTCCTAATGTCACTCTGATGTCTGCAGACAGCACGCTACCGGTTGTCGGGTGTGTGCGTGTGTTAATGAAAAGCATCCAAACTCGAATCATTGTTCGCGAGAACATCGAATTAAAGAGGTTTATCAGGGTAAAACGTACCTCGCAGAGGTTTACAAACGCTACTTTTTTACCGTTTTTCCACCATTTTCGAGGCATGTGTATCTCGATTTTACTGTCGCTACCTGATCATTAAAAAGGTCAAGACATATGTCATATGTAATATGAATGCGTGCAACGTGTATCTACTTTCGCTTAGATTGTTCAGTTGGTATTAGAATAGTGAGTGTGAACGGTATCAATCAATAGACATTGAAAAACCAGCACCATCTATCAAACGTATACAACAGTAAACCCTTAAGGTACGGCGAAAACAACCCTGAACCCACAATCTAATAGCTCCGGAACAATGACAGAGAATAGTTGAGCTTATTGCAAAACAGATGTAGAATAATAACACAAGTAGTTATTAACCAATGCGACATACGTTAAGTTCGGTCAAACCAGCACGAAGTTGACTAAAATTTCCTATTTGTAATTCCGCCAAACATTTGATGACATGAAGAAATTCCTTTTCAGCGTTTTCCAGCAAAGTGTGCAATCGCCTCATCTGTCAGCAAGGTGTTTCTGCCGACTCTTCGAAACACGTTGTGTATTAAAACACGCATGTTATGAATCCATGGATGAGATATGAAAGAAACGAGCATAAAGCACCTGTGTTAGATTTTACTAGACAACTTGTGGTTGCGACCTTGCTAACTTATGGCACTGAACGAAATCATCCCGACCCAACCGTTGTACCATACTCAATGAATGAATTCAGGAACAATTATGAACAACAATGGACCACGGAAAGCCAACCAAAACATGCTAGATACATGTTATGTGTACAACCATTTTAAATATATATCCGCCAGTTGTGTAAATTAGATCTGCATCCAGATTGTATGGAGGCATTACATACGGGACAATATAAAGTATATTATATATATATAGATAGAGTAGATAGTATATATATATAGGATGATGATAGTATAGATATTAAAACTATAAAGCTATATATATATATATATAATAGATATATAGATAAGTTCAAGTGACATAAGAACAGTTACTCGTTTATTCTGCTGCAAACGATAATGTATTTCACTAATTCCGAGTGGTAACAAAGAGACGAGCCTATATTTAAATTGTAATAAATAATATTTTTATTTGAGCATTTTTGTGTTTAATCAATCCCAGAAAATTTATTTAAACAGAAAACTACAAAAAACGCTCACAATAATTTCCGACCTAAATGTGTTATTTGGACTAGTTTTAGTAAAGTATGGTAAATTTTAGAGTTACCAGACACACACTTCCTCCATATCTAGATTCAGTGAAATTAAAGATATCTACGTTACGTGGGAAATGATTACTTTCCTAATTCAAAGCAATTTTTATAAAACTGTCAATTGCCTAAATTATTCACGTACCTTCGTGGAGTATGTAAACCCATGGCAAGAAACGTTTTGGAGGCATTGCTTCTGACATTCCAAAATTGCGTTTTTTAATCTGGAATACGTTTGCGGAGGGTGGTTGTGGTTCTTAGTGATGTTCCACTCGAAACTGTTTTCGTCACACGTTCTCAGAAGCTCATGAGGAGGTCTCAGGGCGAAACAACCCAGGGATTGTTCTAGTTGGTCAGTTCCTCCCACCGAGAAAATACCATGCATGATACTGAGCAAAACCAATATTGGCATTTTTGCATAAACCGTGATTGTGATTTTAGCAGTGCTGAATACTTATATACTGAACTGTGGTATTGTGTGATCAAATCTTATTGGTTTGTCAGCAAGTAGCTTCAAGTAATTTGGATTTTAGAGGAATGTAAATGTTCGAAATTAGAGTTGATCAGAAGCCTTCAACAGCGAAAAACTACATTTCGGAAATGCTCTGTTGTCTTCATTAAATTTGCTGTTTTTAAACCGTGTTGATTTTTCGTAAGGTTTTAATGTTCAGTTTGAGTATTTCTCACAAATACTCAAGGTTGAAGTAATAAGAGAATATAATCAGGGAATTGCGTAGAACGCCACGTGTGTAAATTATATAGAACTGCCCAAATAAACTTCATTTCGCAGAAACATAAACAAAATGCTTGGGCTCTTTGCGCGATGCAGGCGAATGTAACAATATATTTCGATCGGATTCGTTCAACAATGCAATATCTGCTCTTAAGATGGTCTGTGCATTTTTTCAGCAAATTAGTATTAATCAGATCAATCAAATAAACTATAACTTAAACAATTCATTTTAGTACAAACACACATTAATTTACAAAGCATCTCTGACAGAGGGAAAAAGCTTCCGAAAATTGTCAGAGCAACAAAAATTACGTCCGCACTCAAGGTCGCGTAAATGTCATAGGACACGTTTTGCTTTTATAAAGGCTGTGTTAGTTTGATGAAGTTTTCAATTGAACGTACTAATACCAGCATGTAGTTAAAATCCGAAAAGCAGATCCTTCTAAATGAAGTTTATAGAAAACCCGACAATAATAATAACATTTTTAATATGAGAAATACATCCGATTTATTTGTAACTATAAAAAGTTATGCTCGATTAGATACCCGTAAATCATTTATTGACGGTGCAATGATTTTAAAATTCAAATTTTTAAATCAAATCCTGTAATTCATCGTATTAAAAACCGTGCTTAGACGTAAACAAGGAATTGCTGGTACTGCTTCCTGTGGTGATCTTCTTATAGGCATATGAAATACCCCAGCAGCAGCAACTTATAATTCTTCTTTGAAAAGAATTCACAAACGAAGAGGAAATAAGGTTTAAAGTTTCGACTGTAAACTTTTAAAAACGTTCTCTCTGCATACCTTTCGGATCTAGCATACGCCAATTGTATTCAACGATTGACTTTGAATTGCCTGTCACACAAATATTGACAAATATCATTTTAAACGAAAAGAATGTACACATGACTTAGCAAAACCTCATAGGGTGGCATCAGCGGACACTTTGTGAAGAAGTTCTTTATAATGCACAGGAATTCATGAGTATGTCTGTCAGGGTTACAAATTTTGTTATATTGTTATATGTTGTTCTTGTTAACTCAATGGTAGAATCACTTTTTTGAGTTTACTTACATTGGAAAATTACTATCAATCTTATCTCGAAACCATCTATCGGTAAATTGAGGTAAGGATGCCCAAGAACCGATTGAAAATTAGGTTTCTGGAATGGGATTAACTGTTAAGCTCAGAAAATGAGGAATCAAGTAAGACAACTTGTTGACCTCGCATTCACCACTGTGTGATAAAAGCTGAAGTAGGCTAATAGGTAAGCGATTCATGAAACAATCAATAGACGTTTCATTAAGCCGATGTTGGTTCCACGTCACGTGACCAACACAGAAGCGGTCTTGGAATACGACTAAGCAAATAAGGATAGTGTATAGACACATCCCGGGAACTTACAATAAACTACCTTATTCTGGCTGTTTGCCGCCATATCACGAATAGTAAAATGTAAGGTTTAGTGAGCGGTGAAAAAGTGGTTAGGATTTACACAAATTTATACTTCAATGCCACAGTTAAATTGGGTTCGTACAACTAACCACGATGTTCATTTGCAACAATTCTTTCATGAATCTCAATTTCGACTGGCACATTTGAGCAGCTTTGTCTGCAAAATCCTCCGTGAAGGAGATGGCATCTGATGTTGTGGTCATCGAATTGATCATTTTAATTCACGTTTAACTGTAATTTCAGACTAAAAAGTTTTACTGGCTTCTCAGAACCTTTTTTATGTTTTATTCATGGTGTACTGTTGTTGATTAGTTGAACTGTGAACTGACGTATTTTCAATCGAGATAGTATTTTCCCTTTTTTCCCAATACTAGTTATTACAAATATATCATCTTACAAGTTAAATTCTTCGAACCTCACTGAGTGACTGATTTTGTCGCACTTTTTGACCATTCGAACAGCTTCGTATGCACAATCCTTCGTAAAGTTGACAGCAGTTTATGTTGTGGTCGCCCTCCCGAACATTTGAATTCGGGTTCAAGTGTAATTTCATACTGATTAGTTTTCATGTTTTTCAAAGCCCGGGAGCTAGTAAAAATATGCACTATAATCAACGAATGGTCCATCGATTAATCATCAAGCGACATCAATCGCTTGTGCTTAATAAAATAATAGATCACTGTACGTCCTTTTGGATATTCATTCATGCAGCCAATAGACGACTTCAGTTGAGTTGACGTTTCTCGTTAACCTACATATGGGCCAGAATTACATAGATAAATGACAATTAGCAAGAGAAATGCACGAAATGCGGAAGTAGTTCGCGTCCTTCAACAACAGGAGGAACTTAACATGAACATTTTGATACTTTCATGGCGAAACTCACTACAAACACACGGATAAATACTTCCATATATCAGAGAATGTCAGTTCCATTGAAACTCAATTAATAATAGGTCCAGTAACAGCAACAGATCTTACAGCGAATTACATCTCGCTCGATCAACGGTTCAGTGCTTGCACAATAGACTGGTATTCCAGTACAAACCATCAGCAAATTTCCTTACCATTCATGGAGTGACTTTCGAATTATCAAAACGTGAAATAGTCACTAAACATGCGTTCACAGAAAACGAGTTACAGTTGTCCACCAATTATGGGTTGCCATCCAAAGTTTTATCACACCCCTATAGGGAGTTCAGTTGCGGTTGTGTAACTTTCTTGCCTACAGCTTGGTCAGCGGTACATACAGACTATAACAAAATGTGTTGCGATTGTCTGCAAAACAAATTTCTATTCAATGGATTTTTCAAACGTTCTTCAACATACAATTTAAGGTATGGCTTTCACGGATCACTACAACGAACTCGGTAAAATAACCTTATTTGCAATCACGGGGCGAGTATAGTACTGGTAGTTGGAGCAATTTCACTAGTGAAAGAGCTTCACAAAGATATCAATGAGAATACAACTAGCGAAATTCCGTCGGTGAATATTTATTGCAACTCGTCCTCTCCCTGTCAATTTTCTGATGCAAATTATGTTCCAAATGATCACTAGAGTGGTTTAATTGAATGAACGCCAATTGGTTCTCGTGAGATCTATGCGCAAACAAAATTACACAGCAATGTGCTACGGTTTCAAACGACATTAGGCGGCCAGTCTGATAAGATAATATTAGGCCCATACATGTAAGCTCAGGTTTCAATGCCGAATGTTTGATTGTAAGGAGTCTGCTAATCGCAAAATGTTATAACCTCTAGAAACGTTCTGAACAAATGTACCATGTAGCGTTTGCCTGAAATAAACTTATCTTAATCTCACCCTATCTCCAAAGGTCCTAATTTCCTTAATTTATTGTTGCCAACATTTTCAACGTACATACTACATTCAATTGGAATTCTCTATTCCAGCATATGGTTGACTCTACATTGCCGGCGATTTTAGTGAGAAATTAGACTTAAACACCTAAAAGAACATTATTGGTCATCAATAAATTTTGATATACTCTGTTTATTTCTATTAATATTTTCCCATTTTTCATTCATACCGTAATCATGTGGTAATTTGTAGTATTTAAATTTCGATTGGTTTCTTTTCAATAGCGTTTGAAATAGCGTATTATTTATAAAATAATCGCCGTAAAACTCTCTTCTTTGCGTAAATAGATAAGTACTGAAATTCCAAAGGACCCATCAAGTGACATGACGCAGATAAATGTATTGGAGCTTGTTGATTACAAATAATACAAAGACAAGAAAGATTTCGCAAGCCTTGTTAGCAAATAGTAAAAATCTGCTATTTTTAAATTAGAAGAAACCATAGTAATTCTCCCTCAGATTGAGAATATTTTGATTAATAATGTTCTTGTGAGTAGTCAAAATTTAAAGATCTAATGATTTGAAGACATGGTGATATTCGTCATTAGTGAAGATGTTTCCACCGCATAAACTCAAACGTTATTTTTTTAATTTATTTTACCTATTTTATGATGTTAATTTTGTGATATTTTGTCAGAGTGATAAAATTAATTTCAATTTTATATAGTTGCTGTAAACGCTATAATGATTTAGAAATAATTTGGATAAATTCATGGTTCAATGTTGTGTTTGCACTTGACCAACAGATTTCCTTTTGGGTTGTAATAATTATGTTCATTTTCGAGACTTTATAGAGATTATACAGTACTTATCATGAGGAATCATAAAATTTACAGCGATTTGCGATTTATTCACATATTTTTTCACATTCATTCATAGATTATATGCGGGCAAAAAGATATTCTTTACAAAACTCACAAAAATGTACATAGGGTCGGATGGTACAAAATATCAAAATATTGTTAAATTTTATCGTCATACGTGCAAAACATACTTGCCCATGTGGACATCAAATGATAACTTGAAATCATCAAATGTTTCAGATTGTACAACGTGGGTAGGTAAACTGTACCACAATTGCACATTGCGAACATAAAATGCATATTTGTGGCAGTTTAACCTGTTATTCTGTTAGTAAATATTATATTGGTGATTACGCATATGTTTATTAGGGTAAAGATGAAACAAACGAGTGCACGGATAATTTGTTTTATCACACACTGTCCAAGTGAATATTATTGTTGGTCGTTTCCGTCTGTATATAGCCGAATGCATCTTAATATTTTAGATATTATTTATATTTCCGATGATGGATTCCATGCCTGTATAGCATATTCGATATGACTAGGGATGAAAGTTGAAATCAATTTGTGAATAATGTTGTGTCAAACGAAACTCTGACTCTTGCAGCCATACTCAATTTGCTTTGAGCTTTGCTGGCAGCATACATTAATTTTTCTAAATATGATTCGATAATCACGCCCAAATCCTTTTCGAAGGCGTTGGGTTTATTAACAGTGAGACCTATATGATATTCTCTGCGCCACTTGCTGTTGAGACGACAATTTGCTGCATTTGGAAGCATTATGTGGAATTTTCTTGTCTAGGGACATACTTTTTATCATATGAAAATCCCGTTCCAGGTTATGCGTGTCGGTTGTAGAGTTTATCTCACTCCAAATGTTTGCGTCGTCAGCGAAAATAAGCACCGACGACAGCACTGCAGTTGGCATATTGTTTATATTTATTGAAAACAAAAGCGGTCCGTAGCCTGATCCTTGTTGGACACCGATGGCAACTTTAACTGACTAGGATAGTTTAGTTTTGACACTCACGTACATCTCACGGGATATTAACTTGACGTATGGGTGCCATTTTTACACTATCCGCCGGATCTACATTTCGCAAGATGGAAAAAACAGTATTAACTGTTTATATGCTTGAAGTTGTATCTGCGCACGTTCCCTATCTGTTAAAGTTGTATTTCATTCATTGTAGAAGTATTTTATCTATTTTTCTCCATATCCTTAGATCAATAATGGTCTAGTTATAAATATATGACATTGAGGTTACCATTAAAAAAGAACCACGTAGTCACGGAGGTTAGCAGAATATCATTCCTGTCGCGATTAATCATTTCTAATCATTTCATAATGTCATTTTCATTCAATCTGTTTCTAAGCAATATGTTTTAATGCAAAACACTGTTTTATTTTGCGTATAGGGGCGTGGCACAGGAGCGAATGTAGTAGGGCAGCAACCAATACGGTATGACATTCAGTGCAGCAACAAATGAACAATTATTCGAAGTAAAATCAGGTTGATATTTAGTGAACCTTTTTCATAAAAGCTTCATATTGTCACATTTCTCACACTTTATTCATGCCCTCTGAGCCACATTGCCATGAGTAAATTGGTCAAACGATTGACTCTGTATTTGCATGACCGGAGATCCTTTGGATTTCATTGGGTTCTATAGGGAAAGATAATTAGAGTTGGTGGAACGAGATCTGTTGTATTACTTTCTATATTCTGACTATCCACGTAGATCTGATGGAAGATATTCGCTGTAGGCTCATTAAATCCCAAACACAAAAATTTATTTATTATTTTTATAAAATTACCTTCAAAATATTCCGCATTTGTGGATGAATATAAAACGTGTCATGTTTTCATGCAAATTGCAATTTCATTGATGGAGCCAATCAGTGAGTCGTGCCAATCAACTTTTGATGTCATTGATAAAGTTACTCGTGATTATCTGAAACCAGTACAGATAATTTCCTATTTTATTCATTTGGTCTTTTACACCTTTTAGTTTCTTTGGAATATGATTTGACATCCGCGAACTTTTCTCCATTTCATTTAAACGCCGTGGGTCGATTGAACTTATTTCCCGTCCCTAGGCTTTTTTCTGTTGTTCCACGATCGAGTGCTTTTTGTTTGCTTTTTCGGATATGAAATGCAGGGTGACGAATCGAAAGTGCTCATCCAAACAATCGCGATATCGTATTATTGATACTATTTCAGTGATCCCGTATTCATTTAGCCACCGACGAAGCCCAAGAAAATTCATTTTGAAATAATTTTTGATCACATTAATGCCGTCAAGTCAAGTTAAATTACAAGAAAAAGTATCATTTCGAGGACGGCATAGAAACTCAATAGGACCCCAGCACACTATTTCACCGTATTTCTACAAATAGGGTTTTGCTTTGTAATCTTGGGATGTTCTTGCACCATACTTTAAGTTTCTAACATAGTCAAACTTAAAAATCCAAGGCAATAACACATCGAAAATTCTTTAGGAAGCACTCTTCTCGAGGTTGGGCGACTAACTTCAAGATCGCAAGGCCGGGGTTAAAGTAAACGGAGTGTTATCTCAAATGTTCAAAACCACTAGCGGTGTCCAACAAGGATCCATGCTAGGCCCACTCCTCTTTCTAACATACATCGAAGATTATCCCTCATAATATGTCCTGTTCGCTGATGATATTTGAATTTGGACGCAAATCAGTTCTGTTAATGAGTGTGAGAAACTGCGAATGAATAAGGACAACGAGTCAACTTGGACGGCCATGAATGATATGACATTCAATATTAGGAAACGTACGATGCGACAAGTTGGCAAGAGTTTTCGTAGGACATATCGATTGGGAACTGAAAACTTGACATCGGGTTAGTGGAAATCTGAAGAACATGGTGTACTCAGAGAATAGATATCTACATACTAAGAGGTTGTTTGGTAGCTTTTCAAGAATATTTGAAAGATTCTCACTGGTAACGTTACTAAAATTAACGAACGTCTTCCTTCGCCCCACTATGGAGTATGCGGTAGATGTCCCGGATTCTTGGTAGATAAACTTCACTAATCTCTTTGATGAATCTATCTCACAGCTACGAATTGATATTATTCTGACATATAGAATGGTGTCTACCGAAGGACATTCACTGAAACACGTTTAATGTGTGTGATAGCAAAGGGACAGGCGGAGATACCTTATGAATGTACGTCCGAATTTTGCGTTTTGATTATCGGCGACATATTTTCGCCTACCCCAACATGTGGTGGACTCTAATTGCAAGTTGGTTTTCAAAGCAACATATGACCTACACATGCAAAAGAATATTATGCATGAGGTTTGAATTTTATATTGTCTCTTCCTTTTATACTATTATGTTTTTCATATTTTTATTCATACCGTAATCCTTTGGAGTTGTAGAGTATCAATTGTGTAATCATGATTCATTTATTCCCTGTATTATTGAGTCCTTCTTTGCTTTTTTGTGTAGAATTCTTCCGCTTCACTCTCTTTAGGTACACGAACCGTAGTGCCATGAAGAGTTTGTTGGTTTCTTTCAAACTATGGTGAAATCAGGTCAGATTTGGGTTACATTGTGCGTAGGCCTGTAATATATATATATATATATATATATATATATATATATATATCGCTCGAAGCTCGACCAGAAACTCTCTACGTTACTTTAATTCAGTTAAATTCTATTATATGGTCGAAGATGGATATATATATATATATAGAATTTAACTGAATTAAAGTAACCTATAGAGTTTCTGGTCGAGCTTCGAGCGATTCTGGCTACATGACTTTAGTTTTGAACTTGCTGGACAAACAAAAATATTATAGAGTTTTTAAACAGATACGCATATTTCCATGCATTTCCATCAAACACCTAAAATCCGGTTTCCTGTTGTGCGCACTTTTCTCGTAGTAACAGTAGGATCTGGATCGGTATGCACTTAAAACAGTGTGAGTAGCGTGATATAAATGCAGGCAAAGTAGTATTTTGTTTAAGATCATAAGTTTGAACCCTTCAACATGTGTTTGTGCATATGTGAGTGACAAAAGTAGCTGTTTTTCAACAACTGATCAGCAAGGCAACATATACGTCATACAGCAATATCACTCACCACAAGATGACAATTGGTAACTACCAATTAATTCGGAAACTACTATTCCGTGTTTCATTGAGAGACTGACGAAATGATCTTACCTCTGAAGAAAAAGCACGGCGCTATTTTGAATAAGTAAGGCAGAACTCCGAACCTATAATATGTGGAAAAAATAATGTGCTTATCACATCCCTCGTAGTTATACACAAAATTTGGCTTCTGACTATTTGGCCTCCTCAGGTGTAGACAGCTAGACCAGGTTCAGTAAAAACTATCAATTGGGAATAATTTAAAAAAAACTTAATAAATTTGAACTATACGATTTCCTGTTTCCCATTGTGGAAGCTTGGTAAATTATTCTTTAGACAGTGAATTTATCAAGTTAATATTAATCGGGTCAATCGTTATAATCTTTTTTTGTTGGAAAATAAAATCCGTGACGGAGTAAAATTCAAGACTGCGGTCATATTCTGATCCTACTGTCTCTGCCTGATTAGTACAAATACCTCGATACGACTCGTGGTGTGTGTGGTGGGCTGGAAATGTAAGGAAACGCAAAACGATGTGTTCAAACCATGTGCATGTTCGCAAGCACCTCGTATGGAATAGGTTGATCAGCCTGAATTTATTCAGCGGGGCTTTACATACGCTGTTCGTTCACCGTTTTCCACCGCTTCAAGGCATGCGAATCTCGATTGTTCTGTCGCTACCTGATGACAGCAAACTTGACGACATATGTCGTGTGTGATGGAAATTCGTGCAACAAGGATCTACTTAAGCTTAAGTTGACATTGGAAAACCAGCACCATCTAGCACAATTATGGAACATTGAGCCCTACAGTTCTGGCATACGCAAACTTGAAACCACATGCTGTTGGCTCCTGAACAATGGCACTCAAAAGTTAAGCTTATTCAAAAACATAAACAGAAGTATAAAGCAGGTAGCTTTTGAACGATGCAAAACTAGCACAGTGGAACATTTGATGACTTGGATAAATACGTTTCAGGTGATTTTCATCAAGCTATACCATTGGCTCAGCTGTTAGCAGGGTGTTTCTATTGACTCTTTGAACCACGTTGTTTATTAGAACACGCATTTTGTGAATCCATGAATGAGATTCGAAAAACGATAACAAACACTTCTATTAGATTTCACTAGACAACATGTCATTGCAAAATTCGCTACTTTTGGCGCTAAACGAAAGCATCCTGACCCATCAGTTGCACCATCGAAATTCTCTATGGATGAAATGATGTACAATGATTAACATAATTGGACCACGAAATGCGAATCTAAAGACGCAAGATACAAGTAATTTGTACGCCGTTTAACAAATATTCGCAAGGTGTGTAACTTGGACATATTTCCAGAGTGTATACATGGATTCCATACTCCAAAATAAGTTAGAGTTAACAGAACTAGCTACTCACCAGATCAATATTCAGTTACATTAAGGATATCCATTAATGCAATTTATATGCAACAGCCAATTACCTGAAATATTCACGTTCCTACATGCAGTATGTAAACCCATGGCACTATACGTTCTGAAGTCATTGCTTCTGGCATTCCAAAATTGCATTTTCCAGGTTGGAATGCCGTTGCGTAGGGTGCCTGTGGTTCACAAAGTTGATCCACTTGAAACTGTTCTTTCACACGTTCCCAGAAGCGAAGCAGGGAATCCCGTGTAAAACAAACCAGGGTTGTTCAGGTTGGTCTGTTCCTCCCGCCGAGGGAATACAGTGGATTAAACTGAGCAAAATCAATAATGACAATTTCGCGTAAACAGTTATTGTGATTTTCGCAGTGTTGAATACTTATATACTGAACTATTGGATTGTGTGATGTAATCGTATTGGTTGGTCAGCAAGTTGTTTCCAATAATTTGAATTTCAATGGGATTTAAATGGTCTGAATTTAGGTTCATCATAAGCATTTACCAGCAATGCAAATCGTTTTGAACTGGCTCAGTCTTCTGCCTAATCACAGGCACCAATGTTCATTTTAAGTATTTCTAACAAATATTCATTTTGAAATGGTAAAAGAATATTACCGGGTTGCATTGCGACTAAACGCCATAATAACATTTAATAACATGCGATCAAACGGAACTTCGGTATGCCTAAGAGTGAAATGCATAATATTCACCGCGCAAGTAAACTTGATTTCGCCTGCACATAAACGGAATGCTTGGGTGTCTTTACAAATGTTGACGAATGTATCCATACACCTTGATCTGATTTACCCACCATAACAATCACTGCGCTCAAGATTGTTTTTGCATTTTCACAGCAACCTCAGAATAATTGTATCAATTTTATAAAATGTAATGTAAACGATCTTTTGTAGTACAAACACACTTTATGTGACAAAGCATCTCTGTTAGAGTCGACAAGTTCCTGGAATTTCGCAATAAGTGAAAGTTTAAATTGAATCCATTATTGAAAAAGGTTCACACGGAGAACCACGATATTCAATTGCATTATCACAGACAGTCTGTAGTAGTGAATGTTCAAAAAATACTTATACATTACCAATTCATTGTGCTGCTAACATCACAATGTTTCATGATTCAAGGATTTTGGGTAAAAAGTTAATGAACAACTTCATAGTATAACGGTATGAATGCAAATGTGAAAATGGTCAATATCTAGTTCGTCGTAAGGAAACAACAAATATGTAGTTTTTATTTCCCATAAACTCTGGTTCTAGCTGATTGATATTTATTTGTATCTGGATATTCGGTACATGTTTGAAGCTATCCTCTCACATGGAATTCGATAGAATACAGTTATTCATTCAATACAGATACAATACAGTTATTCATGAAACCGCCAAATTACAGCTGATAGTGCATTAAACTACGAACGCAGATCACACCATCAGTGTGATAATGTCTTCGCATTGAGTATTCTTTATCCTCGAAAGAGCTATATGAGGGCTTGTTTCCCCCGAAGCAAGTGTTTAGTAATTTAAAACGGTTAACAACGTGAAATGGTCACGCATCTGTGATGAACATCCATGGTCGACATGAACCGATTGATCCCAGTAAAATCAAAAACAACTTCTGCTAATTTAGGTGACGTTTCTGAATTGATTTGATAAAAAGCGCAGGGAATTCCTAGTTTAAGATTATACAGTATTTTATGTATATTGATTAATCAATCTTTTTTTAAGTGAGTATGCAGTCTTATTGTACAGAAATTACATTGCGATATTTTTAATGTAAATAACACTCGGTAATAACTCACTCCAAGGCTTGTTCGGGCAATGCTCATTCTTTCTCGACTAACTGAAACAAATCTTGTCGAGGTCGAGGATGTAGTGTGGCGAAATGCGCTGCGGCACTGGCTATCACTAGATCAACACTAGATTTTCTGATCAGTTCGATTGGGAAATTGAGGTACTCGTTGTCCATCGACAAGACTCTGCAAATATCTTTATCATCCGTAAAAAAAAAACTTGAACGTTTGTTCTCAGGTTTCCTGTTTTGGTAATGAATTCGCATGGCTTAACGATGAGATTAACTAAAGTTCAGCTGTGATGAAAAATTAACATCAATGGCTTCGAAGTGCATATTTGTATGGCCATTCCACTTTATCAAGTCAAGCGAAAGTCGATTACACTGACTATTTTTGATGAGTGTGAACACAAAGAAATAAGTCCTGGATTTTTTCATGATGAAAGAACGACTGTCAAAATGTTGTTTTATTGTGAGCAACGATCGAAGATATACCGTTGCAAGTACAACAGACAGGGATATAATAAAAATACTTAATACAGTTAAGGCGGGAATGGAGTGCAAACTGCAAATTTTCATGGGTCGCATTATTTCTAGCATCCTTTCGTTTTAATAAAGCCGGCTAGGGATGGATTGGTGTATGGAATATTTGGTGAGGTTTTTTAAGGTCTCCTGAGCTTTGTCGTTAGAAAAAGTTAAGCAGACTCATTAGAGTTATCCGTTCTTTATAAGGCTTCTTTCGGATGCTGATAACTCGCTTTTTTGAGTGGTGGTAGATTCGTTCAATAAGTTCAACATCCTTTTTTAGCCACGGAGAGCATGACTGCACACCGTTTTTCATGACCGATTTGAAGTATGTATTCATGATCTTTACTAATGTGTTGGCGGAAAATTTCTGAAATACCCGTTTCAGATGATTCACGACAAGTGTTGCATTTTTAAAGTCAGTATTAGTTTCATGAAGCTTTTAATTACAAGACTGTTTCTCAAACGTACCACGGCTACAGTGTATTTAGATTCTGAATTACAGATACATCTAAATGAAGTTCATAGAGCCCCCGACAATATTTTTTACATTTCTGTTAAGAAATACATGGGATTCATTTGAAACTATGACAATGTGTGGTCGATTAGAAATCATTTCATCTGATCTTGAGGGTGCCGTGATTTTAACATTTAAATTTTTGAATTAAATTCTCGGATTTCTCAAATAATAAACCGTGTCTGAACGTGAACATTAATTCGCTGACACTGCTTTCCGCCGTGATATTCTTATAGACATATGGACTACCCCATGAGCAGAGTCTTTTTTGAAAAGCAATCAAACTTTTAATGGAAATTAAGCAGAACTTATGGACAGTAAACTTTCACGAAAGTTTACTCTTCATACCTTCTTGATCTATCGTACACCGATTGGGTTTCGCGATTGACTTTGAACTTCTTGTCTCACAAATGGTGACTGAAATTATTTTATGCTTAAAGCAAGCACTAGGTGCTTATAGTGAAATTAGCGGACATTATATAAAAATGAGCACACGCAAACATAATTGTGTCTGTCTGGGTGGAACATTTTTTATTTTTCTATGATGTTCACGTAAGCTCATTGGTTGAACCTGTTCCTCTGATTTTGTTTAATTTGAAATAATGCGGTGAACCTTAACAAGAACCCATCCGTAGGTAAATTGATTTGAGGATTCTTGAGAAACAGAGGAAGATTAGGTGTCTGCAATTAGATTATCCTTCAATCCCAGCTGTTCGTAAATTATTAGTTGTCAGCCAAAGTTGTATCGAACTCGGATTCCGAGTTCAATTAGGGTATTGTTTCGATCTTTCCTACGGCTTGGTTAGCTAAGCAGACAGACATAACATAATGAGATTCAAATGTGTAAAAACTAATTTTCATCCAACGGACTTCTCAAACGTCCTCTGACATACATTTTAAGACATGGCTTACACGAATGAATACTACAAAATCTGTGAATAATTATTTCGAATAAACGGATGTAAATTTAAAATTAGTTTACAACTGGTATATTGACCTCTTATGAAAGTGATGGTAGACCCTATAGGGAGCTAGATGCCATGATTTAAATCACACATTGCTCAAATTAGAATAATTTTACAATAAAATCTCGGAGCCAAAATAATAGCAAAGTTCGGTCGGCAAAAATGTATCGTAATGCGTCCTCTTCCTGTCAAATTACGGTTGCAAATTAGGTTCCACTAAAATATCTACAGACTTCAGTGGTTTAATCTGATAAACGCCACGTGGTGCTGAGGAGATCACTCGCCTCAAAGAAGATCATAATGTCCGTGAAAGTTCTAAGCTGTGTGCTGAAACGTTTCTCCAACACTACGCATCCAGAGTGAAAAGTTAATTTGGAGACCAATAATGTAATCATGGGATTAAATGCAGAATGTTTGACTTTAAATACACTGCAAATCGCAAAATGTTAGAACATCACGATACGTTCTGCACTTGCATGACAAGCAAATATTGCTTTTTATGAAATAAACTTTCATTTTTCACGGATTTAGCGTTCCAAATCGCTAAGCAACAAGCGCATTCAATGATCTTTAAATCGTTAACAATACTCCCAATTTCAGTCGCTTTTTGCGATTGAAATCAGCCTGATATACACGTCAATTTTCTCACAAGAATCTTCTAGGTTTTTCTAAGTATTTCGATCAATTGTACAAATTTCATCAAAAATGGTTGCAAGATGATTGTCAAAATATGAGTGTTCAAGCGTTGTTTGATTACCATTTGCATTGATTTTGAAACGCAAAATAGTTAACATCAAGTTGTTTTGTAATGGCTTTGTTAGAGATACATACCAGAGGACAACAGTCAAACTAACAGTACATATATCGACATGTCAGCGGAGAATATTTGAATGATTGTCGCTTGTAACGATACCAAAGATATTAAGCGTGTACGTTCGGCTTACGATGTATCATGCTCTAGATGTGAGGGCTGCTTGAATGCGAAAATATAATGCTCACTTTGATACAATCAATCACAGAGCAAACAAGGTAGCGTGTTCCGTACACCGAACTGTTTCGAAAACATTGTATACGTGATTTTACCCAAAGGATGATACGACGCGATATTATCCGAACCATTATTATAGTTTTTATTGAAGGACTTTCAATATAATACTTGTTCCAGTTGTGACGATGAAGCTACATTTGAACATATCTTATCTCTTACGTTCCAAATTCTCATATTGATTTTCGGCTAAACGTCTACCGTACATACTACATTCAATTGAAATTTCATACGACAACACGTGGTTGACTATACTTTTCTGACGTTTTTGAAGCAAAATTAGACCTAAACATGTAAAAGCACGTTCTTCGTCACCCATACATTTTGAATAACTCTGTTAATTTTCTTCTATTATTTTTCGATTCAAGCTTGTTGAAAACAAATATTACAAAGAAACGAAAAATTGTGCAAGCTTAGTTAGCAAAATATAAAAACGTGTTACAGTTATAATGGAAGAAACCATAATAAGTGTTCCAGTAGTCCAGAAGACTGTGTACTATTACAAAAGGATCTTGATACGCTTCACAGCTGGTCGTTGAAGAACAATCTGCCGTTCAAATTCAACAAATGCAGGATCATGAATCTGGGGAATGGAGTAGAGTTCCAGGATCACATAGGCTCGCATGTCCTTGAAACTTGCAGTGAAGAAACAAATTTGGGTGTCTGGATAAGCTCCAGTTTAAAAACATCACTTCACACTAACAGTGCCTTCAAAAAAGCAAAACGTGTTCTAAATCTACTCAAACGTGTATTTCGGAAATTTTCGCCTGAGATATTCCCAAGGATCATGAATACATACTTGAAACCAGTCATGGAATACGATGTGCAGTCATGGTCTCCGTGGAACAAGACTGATGTGGGACTCATGCAGCGAATCTATCACCGCTCAACGAAACTAGTTCTCAGCATCCGAAACAAACCACATTGGGAAACGATAGCTCAGGTAAATCTGTTCGATTTCATCTTTCGACGAATCAGATGAGATCTTATATTACTTTACGAAACTTGCCATACCCCGAACAAACCCTTACAGAAATTATTCACGCGAAGTGATACGAGGAATTATCGGACCCATTATTATGTGCTGGTCGTACTCCATTCTGCATGAACTGTAGAAGTTATTTCCATTCTGTCCGTGTCTGTTTTACTTGGAAAAGTTTACCTTCAACGGTTGCTCACGCCACTAGTTTGCATGACTTTAAAACGAAATTAGACGAATTTGTATTGCATTATTCGTTTACAGAACACTTATATACTGTTTAAACTATGTTCTTATATTGTTTATACACCTAAATTTCAATGTTTACCATCCTGTTGTTGTTGCTAAGCTTCTTGCTTATTAGACCAATAAAAACTTCGAATTACCTTGAATTACCTTGAATCAGGATGAAATATTCCGATTAATATTTTCCTTATGAGTAGTCATAAAGTTGCGGTTTTTATGGTTCGATGTAAAAGTATATTGGACTTTATTGAAGATGTTTCCACCACATAGACTCAAACGTTGATTTTTTTATTGATTTTGCTCAATTGATGATGTTAATTCGTGATATTTTGTCTGATTGATAAAATAAATTCCATTTTAATCTGATTGGATAAACGCCATATTGCATTTTAAATTCTTTGGATGAATTCTAACTTTACTTGCTATAGACGAATGGATCTTGTTTTCTTGTGATAATTATGCTCATTCACGAGTTTTATTTTCTGTTTTTCGTTTGTTCATTTGGAACGAGTGATGATGGAAATTTTTACACCATTTGCCGAATCTATATTCGGTGAAAAAACGTATCTGTTGTGTCTAAAGAAAAACTTGAATCTGCTAAATTTTAATCTTTATAACAGTTTTATTTAGTTCATTGTAGTTATATTTACTCAAACGTTTCCCCATACCCATTAATGGCAGAGTTGTGGAGATATGGCATTGAGATCACCATCTTAAAGAAAACCAGTGAGTTAATTGAAATACGACGAAGTTAACAGTATATCATTTTGGTCACGTTACATCTTTTTTACGCCCAAAATATCATGAATTTTCGATCTGTTTTGGTCACTGAGTTTTCATTCACAACGCTGTACTTTTTGCGTAAAAGCGCGCGGCACGGAAGCAAACATTGCCGAACATTGTGGTTTTGATTGTTAATAAGACCACCACACTCAGGTAGAACAGAAGATAAGGGAGCACTAAAACTCTGATGAATATTATGTCTGTGTGTGCTGCTGGCCTAGCTGTGTGCTAGAGAGAACCACAACTGTAACAGACTTGGTGTACTGACTGATTGCATGAATATCAGAATGGCTTTACGGTGAGCTTTGATCGCATTATTTACCCGCGATCCTTACAGATTGATGCTCAATCGATAAGGCATTAACTGACCGATGAAGTCAATGGAAAAGAAACCATATTTCGGGTCCAGAAAGATTCCCCCGAGATATGTTTCAATGATTACCTTTTCGGGAAAAATGCACTTAAAAGAACATTATTATATATTGAACGATGTGCAATACGTCATGTTTAGTTAAATTGGACCATCGCTCCCAGGGCTCGTGTATAACCGATTGGCACGTATTTACAGGACGAAGTAGATTTGCGTGATATTGGGTTGATATTTTTCGAATTATATTTTCTTTTCCTACTCGCTTTATATCGAGGATAGATTAATTTGAGCAAAAACGTCGCCGTTGTTATGTGTTGTGTTTCTTAATATGAGTGAGGTACGTTTGACAAATTTCTTACGTTGACGAAATACAACAAAATCAAACTAGTAAACAACAAAATCACCAAACGAAAAGGAATGTCAGACGTATTGATTCGTTTTTTATCTAGCGGAACACAAGCTGGCATAGGAGATAGACCAGGAAAGATTATTTCATATGTGATTTAAGATAATCAGACAAATTTGTTTTTTGTTTGAAACAACATAATTATCGAACTGTCTTTTGAATGCAAAAAAACAAAGATAAAAAGTAGACAGAGTTTGTTGAGCACGTTGATATCAGGTGATATCATGAGGTCAGATTATGGTGGTTGTAAGGGTATAAACAATGTACAGACAATTTTGGCAGTCTCTTCTTATCATTCCAATACATCACAATAACTGTTAGGATAAACAAATTCTAGACTGCTCACATTCACTGCACTTACACAGAATCATACAACTGATTATTCACTGTTCGCATTATCGGGTGCTAAAATCAGCAAGTTCTAATACGGTGATGAAACGGTTGATAAAAATTTAGATGTTGAAGAGTTGGTTAATTACATGGGTAGATCTATCGATTGGATCATCAATCAACACATTGTATCGGATTACGACCGATCAAAAGATTTGATTTGACTGGCTGCTTCCAAATTACTCCTTATTAATTTCTGGCTGTGAAATTTCATCAGGCGTGGATAACAAAATTGCATACTCCTGAAGCAGTAATAAACTATGTAACGTTTATTGTTACTAATTCTTTCACGCCTAACATTTGAATGATTAATCTACACAGTGTATCCAAGTTGAATGAAAGAATAATGTAGGAGATAGTTTGTATGAATAAAGTGCTGCAAATGTCGATCGAATTCCATGATTTCAAATAAAGCGACGTGTTTGTTTTGAAGTATTATATAACGCGACTCATTTTTAAGTGATTATTTCTTGAAGGCAGGATAATTTTTTGATAGCAAATACGTGTATTTACTGCAATAGGAGTTCAAAAACGATCGTTGGTTAGAAAGCGCTCAGCAATTTTCAGAGCAGAAATCTACACTGTTTCAAGCGCTTGTGAATCCTGGTTTTACTGTCCGTAACTAATAAGCGCAATAATCAACAAACCGGTCTTCGGGTGTGTGTGAAGGCAATTATGCAAATGACTATTTTGTTACATTGTTATATGTTTAACCCCATTACACAAGTGTTTCGACATGTCATTCAACAGTTTGGTAGAAACAGCCTTACACAACAATGGCATACAAGCGCTTCTCCTTTCCCATTCGTCCACTGTTTAACCCCATTGAACATGTTTTTTGACACGTGATCGAACAGGTTGGTCGAACGAGCCGTAACAAACAATGCCATACAATCACTACTTCTTCAATGGTTATTGGTTTAACCACATGAAACATGTGTTATGACTCAAGTGATTAAATAGGTGGGTCATAACTACCTGAACTAGCTGTGGGTAAAAGCGATACTTTTTTACCATTCCTCCACTTTTTTCTAGAGCATGCTGTTCCTGTTATTACTCTGCTTACTTAATGAATGCAAACAGTACCAAACGGGCTCTGAGTTGTAAAGGAAATACATGGGAATGGACATTTTGGTTCATGGTTATGGGTTTAACCCAATTAAACATGTGTTTTCACACGCGATTGAATAGTGTGGTTATAACAGCCTTATCCAACAGAAGCATACAACTGCTACTTGTTTAGTCTTCATCAACTGTTTCAAGCGCATGCGCATCCCGATGTCACTGTCGTTACATGTTGTGTGCAAACAGCACGAAACAGCTCGTAGATTTATATCATGAAAATGCATGCAAATGATAATTTTGTATCATGGCTATGGGTTTGACACCCCTAAACATTTGTTTGGACGCGATTGAAACGAGTGTTCGAACCAGCCTTATCCAAATGTGGAAAAACAGCGCTACTTGTTTGCCATTTCTCCACTGTTGCAAGCCATTCGGATCCTGATGTTACTGTCTTTACCTGATGACTACAAACAGCACAAAACCGGACGTGGGGTGTGTGATAAAAATGCATTCAAAATAATATTTTGGTTAACGGTTATGTGTTAACTCAGTAAAACATCAGTTTTGACACGCGATAAAATATGCTGGTCGAACCAGCGGTATCCCACAATGACATACAATGGCTACTTGTTTACCATTCTTCCACTGTTTCAAGCGCAAGCGGATACTAAACTCAATATTCCCACCTTATTATTACTATCAGCACTCAACCGGTCCTGGGGTGTTTGTGTGTTGCAAATGCATGAAAATCAAACACATCAAGTAGTGCTGAAGATATCATTGCTCTCAAAAAAACATCATAATATCCATAAAAGTTCTCTGCTGTGTGCAATGGCGTTCCTCCGAGATTATTCAGCCAGAGCGAAAAGTAAATATGTTACAGTGGCAATAATGTATATCATTCTTTCATTTAAATTAAAAGATACCATTAATGTCATTTGATAATGGAGGATGTTTTCCCATTTTTATTCTCATTCCATGCTCGTTTGTTTATAGAGCATCCTTGAATTAGATTAAAAATAAAGCCGTTGCACGTGTTGTGTTTATCAATATGAGTGAGTTGGGTTTACCAAATTTGTTATTTTGACCACAAACGACAAAATTCAACTTGTAAATGAACATGACAAGACGAAAAGTAATGTGATACGTTTGGTAACGTTTTTCATCTAGTGAAAGGCAACTAGCAGATGTGAGATAGACACGAAAACATTTTTTATATGATTTTAAAAAATCAGACGTATTTGTCTCTGAGTTGAAAACAACATAATTATCGAACCGTCTGTTGAATGCACACAAACATGGATGAATAGCAGCCAAAGTTTTTTGATCGTGTGGTTGTTTAGTGGTACCATGAGGTGAGCTTATGGTGGTTGTATCTGTATAAACGATGGACAGACATATTTGGCAAATCCTTCTTATTATTCAAATACATCAACATAATTGTTAGGAGAAAACAAGCTTAACAGAAGTCACATTTACTGCACGTACACATAAATACACAACTGGTTCTTCACTATTTGCAAAATCGGGTGGTAATATCTCGAAACAATGATCAAGATGTAGGAAAAAAATTTGATTTCCAAGCGATAGTTTATTTCATGAGTACAATTAACAATTGGATGACCGATCCACACAGTGAATGTTATTTCGACCAATCAAAACATTAACAATGTACAGTTGATTTGAATGGCTGCTTCCAACGTACTTCAGAACCAAACTGACCGTAAACTTTATTCAATTGGGGATAGTAATTTTGTATAAAATGACACTTGAAACAGTGGAAAAGTAATGAACAACGTAACAGCCAATCCTACCAACACTTTGGCGCCTAACACATGAATGATTTATCCACACGGTTTATCGAAGTCGAATAAAAGAGTTATGTAGGAGAGCGTTTGTATGAATGAAGTGCTGCAAATGTCGATCGAATTCCATGAGTTCAAATGGAGTGAAGCGTTTGTTATAAAGTATTATATGACGCGACTCATTTTTTAAGTGATTATCTCTTGAACGCAGGCTAATTTGTTGATAGCGAAGACGTATATGTACTGAAATAAGGAATCAAAAACGATCGTTGGTAATAAAGCGCTCAGCAAATTTTAGAGCAGAAATCTATGACTTATGACATACATTCAGCAACGGATGAACAATTATTTAAAGTAAATTTGGGTTGATATTTATTAAACCCTTTTCATAATAGTTACATATTGTCACATATTTCACACGTTTACTCATGCCCTTTGAGCCACAATGCGCTGAGTTAATAGGTGGAATGATAGAATCTGTATCTAAGTGACCCTTGGATTTCCTTAGGATTTTCAGAGCAAGATTAATTATGGGTGGTTGATAGAGAGCTATTTAATTACTTTCGATATTCTGACTTCAGACCCGTTTAACTGTTGATCCGTAGTCGCTGGAGTATAAACGAATACAAAACACATCATTTTATGTATTTGTTTTATGAAATTAGCTTCAAAATATTCCGAAATTTTGCGGGTCAGGTTATTATGCAAATTGCAAACACATTGATGAAGCCAGTCAGTGAGTCGTGTCAGTTGACTTTTGAAGTCACTGATAAATTCTGTTTAACCATCTTTGCTCATGATTTTCTGAACACTTTCCACATATTTTCCTATTTTATTCATCAGTCTATTCACACGCTTTAGTTTGTTTTGAATACGCTTTGACTTTCGAGATCCTTTCCGTATTTGATTTGAACGCCCCGGGCTCTTCGACCTTACTCTTGGTTTAATTGCTTTCCGGATTAGTTCCACGATCAAGTCGCTTTCGTTCGAGTCTTCTGGGTCTGAAATATATGGTAACGTATCAAACAAAGCTCATCCATACAATCGCAATATTTCATTATTGATCCTGCTTTTTTGATCCAGTATTCATATAGCATCCGAACAAGGATAACAAAATTCATTTTCAAATCATTGATGGTGAGCTTCGTGCAGTCAAGTCGAGGAAAATAACGAAACAAATACACATTTCGAGTACAACATCGAATCAAAACTGACTTAGAGTACAAGGATGGTCTTGAAACAGAGTGTTGCTGTTTAATCTTGCAAATTATAAAATACTACGCCTTCGTACGTGTTTGCACCATAATTCTAGCTTTTAACTTACTCAAACATGAAAATCCTAATTAGTGAGGTAGGCGACGAAAAAATTAACTTCATTCGTATACACGAATTTTACAATTTCATCAACTACAATAATTTCACAAATTTTCATTTAGAAAATTTGCAATCAGGTTTCAAAATCAAGTTAAAATTTGTCGACTAAATTTTTTTCTTTTTCATCTGACATGATTCAGTGTATTATCAAATGTCTAAACCAAAAGTTATGGGACAAAAGATTTATCAACAATTCACTGTAAATTTCAATTCGTTTGAAATTAAGCGCCTCCGTTTATACGAACAAATGATGCATTTGGCACATAGATAGCGTTAACATTTAACAAAAAAAGCGGAAAGAACGTGTGGAGAAATTGATTTGATGCACGGCCGATTTGATGGTCCCGTATAAATTCTCTAAATGTCATTTTTTAAAATCATCAACAGTGGAAATCATCCTTCAAAATGTTTTCTGATGCACGAAGATCTTACTCAAACAAGCAAACATTCAGAGGCTTTAACAATAAAGTATTTTTCGATTGGTCATTTGATGTAACACTTCCTCCGCAGGAGAATTTGGTTTACTTGGAATTCCTTGCATATACTTAAGGAAACATTTTTTTTACCAAAAAGCTTATTTAACTTACGGGGGTCGCATAAATCAAGAGCTCACACATTAATTCCAACTGTGCCTCACTCGCGACTCAACTGAAGATGAGATTTGTTTGCTGTGTTAGTTTGCTTTTCGTGAAACAATCTACCCGATAATGTTGTAAACTCACCAAATCAGCAGATTTTCAAAAGAAGTCTTAATGCCTTTTGAACTCAACCCGTGATTCAATGAAAACTATACATATTGACCTTGTGCATTTACATATGTAATTCAACCAATCGAAAACATTTTCTGCTTTTGGATTCTTACTTGATTTTTGAACTGTTCAGTAAGCAAACAAATCCAGTTTTCGATTGTATTATCATTCGTGGTTTCAATATTATTCTGTTTTTTTGTAAAGCTTCATACTTCTTAGACCATTATTATTGATTTGAATTCAAATAAATTAAAAGATTATAAGATTTCACGCAATATACCTTGTCCTCGTGTGTTTTCGGTCAAGCTGGATTCTTTTCTTACTATAAAAAATGTCTCAATTTCTGAGCTCGGACATTTAGTTGCATTATTCGCATAAACGCGTTACGTGTTTGGCACTAGTCAAAGTTGTGAATAGCTTCAGCATACAAAACGAAGTGGAAATTCACTTTTAACTGTCAACCAGCCCGTGCTTATCAAGTAGACTCAGTGCGAACATTTTTCAGTTATTTGGCACAGGAATCCAACACATACATCTTTCAGTATACCTTGGGGCTGGTGTCAATTAAAAATTAAGTGCTGAAACAAACATAGTTGTTGGACACGTTTTCGGACAGAAGTACCAATTCAACCCTACGGAAGGAATGTTATGGGAAACTGCTTACGTTTGCGTATAGAATCGTTGCCTTTCACACTATTTCGTTACACGAAACTGAAGTGCAAAACAAAGTTTGTTGGGTTTTTTTAAGCGTTGATGGATTCAGCTCAGATTCTGATTTGAGCACATTTATGAACACAATCCATTCAACTGTATTATTCAAGTATATACAAGAACGCTAGGTGTACTTCTTGCCTTTAAAACATCCATCGACGAAAACGATACATCCCGACCTCAATGAATCTAAAAATATCATCCCAAGGTGCAAACGAAAGCACGTTCCGTAATACGGATTTTGCCCCAAATCATAAACTGTGCAGGACTCAGCAAATCCCGTTTGGTTTCTTGTAACACATTTCGTAAATTTGTATTGCTATGTTGTTTCAGATCATTAAATAGAACAGTTTAAAATTAAAATATCTTACAGCGTTTTGGGTCACGCAGCTTAGCATTTGGTGCACTTTTACAAACAAACTACTAATCGGTGAAAAATATTAGTTAAACTAATTGCAAGTGATCGACTTACACATCAAATCGAGTTTGCTTATCTCAACATCTCTCTCTCAACATAAATCTTTCATTTCTCTCACAAATAAGATAGTACACAATTTCTAACAAGATACCAAGTCGAAAAATCTTCATATTATCGGATATTCTCTCTCGCTTATCTAGTCAAACATTCTGTACGATTTTATTACCAATAGCCCTGGACGAATAAAAACAAATGACGAGATTCTGGCCCTTCCGATTTCATTTCTGTCGGTGCTCGACAAACAGAAACTTAATAAACATCTTGAACGGATATGCTCATTTGCGTGCATTTCTACCACCTATGCCTTACGATCGGTTTCGTTTTGTTTGCACTCATCATGCAGGAACAGTAGGATTATAATGCGCATGCAATTGAAACAGTGAAAGAATGGTAAACAAGTTGAAAATGTATGTGTCTGTTGGGTAACTTTTGTACGACCAACCATGTAGACTTGGTTTCAACCCATGACCATGAACAAAAAAACTTATTTGCATGCAACTCAGACACACACAACCTTTGTACTTATCAGGTATGGACAGTAAAATCAGGATCAACATGCACTTCATACAGTGTGAGAAGTGTGATGAAGATGCACGCAAATGAGTACATTGTTCAGAATCATAGGTTAAAACCCTTATGTGTATGTGCAAATGCGAGAGAATAATCGGATCTGCTTTTTTAATGGATGGATGAGAAACGCCAACGCGGCGAATAGCAATATCACTCACTACAACATGCCATTTGGTAACTGACAATTATTTCGGAATTTTCTAGTTCGTGTTCCAGTGAGCGTCCAACGGTAAAATCACACCTCTGAAAAGATAAAAAACACAGAGCAATTTTAAATGTGTCAGGCTGAACTCCTAAACTTATAAAATATCTGAGGAAATATGTTGTTTCACTAACATCCCCCGTACTTAGACACAAACACCGCTTCCTTGCTGCTCCCCTCATCAATTGGAAACAGTAAGACCAGGTTAAGTAAAAATAATTCAATTTTGCATAATTTAAAAAGAAGTATCAAATTTGGACATTATGCTTTTCTATTTGCCATTCTCGAAACTCGGTGAATCGATCATGAGTCAGTACATTACACAAATCTTCAGTAGTCGTGTCAAATATTCTTTTGATTGAAAAATGAAATCCGTGACGCTGTTAGTTTGCGTGCAGATACTGATCCTATTCTTCCTCTCTCTGATGACAGCACACTCCACGATACCCGTCGTGGAGTGCGTATGTGTGTGTGATGGAAATGCTTGCAAACGCGGATCTTTGTTCAAAACGATGTGTTTAACACCATCCACATGTTCGCGAGCACTTTGTATCGAACAAACTGATTAGGCTGAACTTACACGGCAGTGGATTACATGCGCTTCTTGTTGACGATTTTTCTAATGTTTCAAATAATGTGGATGTGGATTGTACGACCGCTACCTGATTAGTGCAAAGGTCACGACATAAGTCGTGTGTAATGAAGATGCGTGAAACGTAGATCTACGTTCGCCTATATATTCTATTGCATATTAGATTAGCGAGCGTGAACGGTACCACTCAACAGACATTGGAAAATCAGGAACATTCAGCATGAGTAAAGAACAATGTACTTTTAAGTTCCGGAATACGCAACCGTGAACCCACGAGCAATTGCCTTCGTGAAAAATGTCACGGGTTATGTTAAGCTTAATTCGAAACAGAAGTAGAAGAATAACGCAATTAGCTATTTGACGATGCGGAATCCATCAAGGTCGGTTAAACTAGCACGAACTTGACTAACTATTCCCACTTTTATTCAGCGAAACATTGGATGATATGAAGAAATACCATATTGGTGTTTTTCATCAAGCTATAAAATGCATTCGTGAGAAAATAGAAATAGATCTGATCAACATCAACCCATGAAGAATATCACGGGTTATTACTTGAAATTGTCTGCCTCAAATGGATTTTGCCATAGCTAAAGAAAGATGACGAACGAGTCATTTTTAGACGCATAAGCTAGGTCAAAATATGTTATTGAGAGAGCCTCAGCTGTTAGCAAGGTGTTAATTCCGACTTTTCGAAACGCGTTGCTTATCAGAAGACGCAAGTTGCGAATACACGGAAGAGCTATGAAAGGAACGATCACAAAACACATGTATTAGATTCTAATAAACAACTTGTGATTACAACTCCGGCTACTTGCGACGATAAACAGGAGCATTTTGACCCAACATTGCAATATCCAAATACTCAGTGGATGAAATCAGGTAAAATTATCAAGAACATTGGATCACGAAAGTTAACTCTAAACACGCAAGATACAGGGAATGTACACGCCGATCTGCATATATTTGGAACATGTGTAACTTGCCTTTCCATTCAGATTGTATATAGGCACTGAATACACCAAAGTGAGTTTTATTTAGGTTCCAAGTGACATAAGAGCAGACATTTGTTTGAATTATGCTACAAACGCATATTTTATTACATTAATGCGGAGTGATAACAAAAGTTGCCGTGCCATCTTTTTTCATTTAATTCAATAAAAATTTTATATGACCTTTTTTGTGTTTAATCAATTTCAGAGCAATATTTTAATGCAAAACTGAAAAAGATAAGCACAATAATTATCGGTAAAAGTGGGTTAAATGCGCTCGTTTTAGTAAACTGGTGAATATTACAGTTAGCGAACCAAGTTTCAGTAATATATAAGTTATTTAACTATATTTGATGTGAAATTATCACTTTCGTAATTCAAAGTAATTTATATGATACAGCCACTTGCCAAATAATATTCACGTACCTTCGTGGAGTATGTAAACCCATGGCACGAAACGTTCTGACGGCATCGCTGCTCGCATTGCAAAATATCATTTCCCAGGTTGAAATGCATACGCGGAGGAAGCTTATGTTTTTTAAGGTTGATCCACTTGAAAGTGTTCCTGCCACACGTTTTCAGAAGCGAGTGATGAGGTCTTAGACGAAAACATCGCGGGGATTGATCTGGCTCGTCAGTTCCTCCCACTGAGAGAATACTGTGGATCAAACTAAGCAAAACCAATGGTGACATTTTCGCATACACAGTGATTCTGATTTCAGCAGTGTTGAATACTTATATACTTAACTGGTTTGTGTGTTGAAACCTTATTGGTTAGTCAGTAAGTTGTTTCAAATAAATTGAATTTCAGATGAATTTAAATGGTCAGATTTCAGATTCATCAGGAGCACTTAACAGCAACGGATATCGTTTCAAACTGACTTAGTCGGAGTGTTTGACAACCCTGTTGATTTTCGACAGGCACCCATGTTAATTCCTAGGTTGAAATGGTAAGAGAATATTACCAGGCAATTTGCGTCAAAACGCTCTGCTAACATTTATTATCTGGATCTGATTTGTCCATCGAAGCAATCTCTGCTCTCAAGATGGCCTGGACATTTTTTCAACAACTTTAGATTAATCAGATCAATCCAATAAAATGTAACTTAGACGATCTCTTTTATTCCAAATACACGTTATGTGACGAATAATATCTGTCTGAGGTGACAATTTCTGAAAATCCGCAAATAGTGATAGATTAAATTAAATCCATATTTGAAAAACCCTCAAACAAATAACGAAGGTATTTAATTACAGAATCACAAACTGACTGTAGAAGTGAATGCTTGATGAGACATATAAATGTCACATTTCTGTGCTGCTCTTAGCTTCAAGGATTCGGGATTCAAGGAATTGTTATTCAAAAAGTTAATAATTTACAACACCACAAGATTTTGGTATGCATGAAAATGTGAAAAAATATAATACTATAAAACGTTTACTACATGCCATAGCATGCATGCGCAGTTTTCGGATAAGGAAATTACCAAGGTCGCATGTGAAAAGGGTGAGGACGCCTCATCCAACACTTACCCTCGTAAAACTTTCGTACTCTGTCCTCCTTGGGTTAACCTTTATGCAGGTTGCTGGTTTGCAAATTCTCTCGCCTCGCCTGCGTTTAACTGGATTTGATGCTTCTGTGGTTTCTGTGGTTTGAACTGGTAATACAAATGTGTCTCGTAATATATTCAGTGGGAGACTATCATTAAACGGAGGCTTGCATTGACGATTGGTAATTGCAGGACGTAATTGGTTGCGATGGTGTACCAATAAACCATCAGGAACGGTCACTTCATATAGGACTGAACCTCTAAGATTAGTGATTAGTCCGTTTACCCAAGGGTTTCTTTTCGGGCGATGGTCACGAACCTAAACATAGGTCTCATTATTTATTGGAGAACTGTTTCTCACAGAAAGTTTTTCTTAGTATTAGGTCTGATTTAGAAACATACTCGTTAGAGTTGTGCGCAATTTACGACACATGAGGAAATCTGCTGGCTACTGCTAGTTAGGCAAACCTGAATGCATGTGCTAACCGGTAGACCAGTATAATTCGTTCAAGCACTTATATAGTTGTTACCTCCTCACGAGCCTTTAAGCGCGCTCGTTTAAAGGTGTTTACAAAGCGTTCTGCTTGACCGTTAGACTGGATGTTGTAGGGCCTCGACCGGAGGTGATCAATAATGTGTGATCTACAGAACAGTTTGAAAAGGGCGGAGGAGAATTGCGAACCGCTGTCGAAAACGACGGTGTTTGGAAAATCACGTTGACTGAATATTCGCTTCAGTGAATTGATGATAGCGGTTGCAGTTGACTGGTTCAATAGAGTGATTTCTGATTATTTTGAATGAGCGTCATATACGATGAGATAGGATAAATTATCGAACGGAGAAATCCCAGGGTTTGGTTGTCAGCGCCCATGAAATTGGTTGTTGACGAGGGGGATATTTCGCAGATTGGTAGCACCCAGTGCAAACAAGATGCTAGGCCAGAACATGTGAGATCTTGTGATTGATTTTATTCGACCGATTTCTGGCGGTGCCAGAGGAACTTGTCTGCTATTTTGAAAACCGAGAAAAGAGGGGATTATTACACGGACAGTGTACATAAGCAATCATTATTGTGTACCAATTTTTAATTTTACTTTCTTTTCAAATGTAATTCCATTTCAATTGATGCTTGTTTTAATAATTGATTATTGCACAATATAGTTTTTTAAACGGGCGTTTTTCTGTTTTGTTTGCTGATGATGTATTGATATGTTTTCTTGAATCAAGACGGTTAATGGCAAAATTGACGTGTCACCCGAGTTTCTAGCTTCGCTAATTATCATTGCCGATCAACGCGACGC
>JACCGJ010000254.1:24891-36390 GCA_013407085.1 Atriophallophorus winterbourni | reverse complement strand
GATTAATGAAATCCATATGGACAAATATTTTAATGCGTACAAAAATTATTTCAATGTCAAAGGCTTTCCCGCCACTTCAACTGACAGCATTTACGATTGATAAAACAATCGAGCGATGTTTTCAAAGATCCACGATTAATAGCTTCACGAAGTTTTAATTGGAATGCTGACTGTAGGTGAAGACTGGGTATTTTTTATCTCTGTTTTGAACAACGCCAAAAATTTCATTTATGTTTTTAAACCACGGTTTTTAAGTTCACGATGCATCTATTAAGATCTATTTATAAACATGAAATCAGATACAATTATTAACAATAATGATTTAAATTTCCCATTTCAAAACTTTTATCGAACAGATATCATCCCTCCGCTACCGACAGTTCAAATTTTGGAATCAAAATCTCCACCCTCCTTTCTTCTATCTTGGGAACGTGGATTGGACCTATCCAAGAGTAATTTATCAGATCCAACCGTATACGTACTTCAAGTCAAAACCTACTTCGGTCAAGAATTCGACAGTCGTTTGGCTAGCGATTGGAAGACATTGTTTATGGTAGGTATTCGCATACCAAACACAGTTTGACGCATTTTAGATTAATTTAAATTAGATTAGACAACGAAAATCGATAATGGATTGAAACACTCAATGTTCAAGCCACGCTATTTAAATGTCTAAGATCGTATCGATGGTGCTTGTTGTTTAAACTGTCAGCAAGGATGAAATTTCTAATTAATGAACCTGAGGAGTGAAAAGTTATTTCTACTTTAATTGTTAAACCAAAATCATGAAAAAATGTTTTATTTACTCTCGACATTTTTCAGTCCACTTTAACGGGTGCTCAGCTAAGTGAACCCCGTGTGGGATGGTGGTACCAATTCCAAGTCGCTGGTGTTAACCGCTGGGGTTCCCTTGGATTTGAAGTCCCATCTCCGCCGGTACAGTTGAGCAATCCAAAACCGGGACCTCCCTCACCCCCACGAGATCTGGTAGATCACATGCTCAAAATGCAATCGGATGGTGACATGAGTGTTCAAATCCGATGGTCCCCTCCAGCTGAAATGAAGATTCCGGTGACCGAATACAGAGTGAGTCAAGTTAGCTTGCTTATTCATCTTACTCAAGGCTGAGAGTATCACAGGTTTTTCAAGTTTAACCTCCGCACGTTTCAGCAAACCATCCCCAGATTATTCAGCGATGGTTCAAAAATCATTCAATCCTCTTGAGCAGTGATACCTAATGTTCGCTGGTTTTCGGCTATTAGAGATTGATGCTATAGGAGATTTCTTCCATTTCTATATATTATGTGTTAAATCGATAACTAAAGTCTCATTATGGGCCTCAGATACGAATAATTACGTTGTTAAAAGGCTTATTAATATGAACTAGTGTAGTTTAACTGCGGGCGTGACAGCACTTGGCCATTTATGGGAGTTTCATCCGCTAGCCATCTTCCTACCTTTTTAAACAAGGAGTAACAAGGGATTAAAATTCAGAAAGAGATTATTTATTCATCGGTTAAACGCTGGCAATACGAAACTTATGATACAAAAAGGTTAGTAAACTTGATACGTGTTCTACGTTACGCAGTATTGTCGTCATTGAGAGTAATCGATGAATTTATGGTGTAAAACTAATAAACGAAAGAAATGAGACAATTTAGTAAGAACACGTATTTTAATTACGTAAAACACATTGGTTTCAAGAATTGCTTTTTTGAATAATCAATTATTCGGTTCCAGGTCTATTGGGGACCTGATGAGCCACAATCACCAGAGGAATCGGGCTTTTCAGTCAAACCAACAGAATTTGTCAATACTGTTCCCGCGGTAAGTTGCTTATTCAATTTTCATGAATACTGACGATTAAATCTGATAGTCATCGATTAGAGAACATTAAATGAATTTCATCATTTTAGATTTTATCCGATTTTCTACAAAACCGATCTTTCATTCCCGTAAACAATCGCAACTGGTTTTGATAGATGACAAATAAAAAGACTAGGTTAACCAAAGATTTGATACCAGTTATTTATGATAAGAAATACAAGGTCATGGGGCAAAATGTCACGCGAAATATATTGAATTCAAAAATCACACACACCAGTTTCATGCTGTCTAACCTCAATAATTATTGGTTCTAGTTTCAGTATTCAGATGCCTCAAAACACTGGTGCAATGGTAAACAATGTTTGAACATTAAATCCACTGTTGTGTAAGACCTGCAAGCCGAGCCTGTTAAATCACAATTGGATGAGTATTAACCTAGGTTATTGATTTGTTGCTTCAAGATCCTGATAGTACTGATCCTACTGAATGAGTACGATCATTATGAAACTTGTCGTTGTGTGTGTGTGTGAGAATACGTATTTTTGTTTCTACATGCAAATGTTTGCATAACATAAATCTGATTGTACCAAGAAAAGTCGAAACCCTTATTTGATTCACCTCACTACGATCACAAAATTTTCAACACATCGATTACGTTTCATAAGATTCAACTGGTGTAATGTTACATGAGAAATTTGGTTCATACTCAAATTAACAGAATGTTTATACGCCTTCACCTGTGCTCACCAGAAGTGGTTTAATGCAGATAGCCGCTTAGCTATAGAGAATACGATTTTTTCAATGTGACTTGTCGAGTGTTTGTAAACTATCGTTTCGTATTCGCATAATTAAAGAAATTGTAATCGATCTTGTATAGAGCCAGGATCGGGAACTTCATTCTAATTCAATAATTTTTGAATCCTACATAATCTGACCGTCTTCGATTACCGAAGAATTTTGTTTTAGGATGGGTTTTATTTTGCTAAAATTACGTTAATTGTTCAAGTCAATTGAAACCAAATTTTATTAATTTCTGAATAAAATCGATCGTATTGCAAGGGGGCAGATGTGATTACGTATGATCAATCGAGGCGAAACCGTAATCACCTCAATCACACGTGTCACACGTACTTGACGATTGTATCCTGATTATTCATCCATGAGGTCAACCTGTTCAACGTTAAACACGCTCACCGATAAATCCCACAACACTAGAGTGTGTGATGAAAATGCCTGCAAATGATCTTTTTTGTACAAAAGAAGCATATTAGTAAAACACGTTGATTACACACATGGCAAACCACAAAACACGCATTCCGGTTATCAAACTACTGTGCTCGACATGTCAGTATCCGGTTGTGCTTTCGATATGATTCTGAAGTCAATTTCGTGCAAACCGGTACGACTCAAGCCTTCACGACTCCGAGCTCGTTTGACCGACCCTTACGAATTGAATCGATAACGCCAGACATTGTCAATTCACTCATGTTACCGAGGATTTTGTTGCTCGAGCCGTACTCACGCAATCCTTACGAAACCCGAATCATTACGGATTCGCTACTATTGTCGTCGGTCGTTCCCTACCATTCTCAATCTTGTGTTGTGCTGGAGCGAGTCATTCTTCATATCATCCAAATGCTTGTGACCAGCACTAATCGCTAATTCACTTTTACCTCTAGAGTATTCCTTATCCATCGAAATTGACATTTGGTTCAACATGAAATTGTGAAATGCCTAGAGGTTGGAAACTCATACAAGGCATTGAGGACTATAAACTGCTTTTTACTTATATTGTTAACACTGTGGTCATTCGCGCCACGGTTACTAGATCGCGCGTAAGTCTTAACTCCTGTTCAAATATTATCTCACTCACCGAGCTTATTTGACTGCATCCTTGGAGATACATGTGCCCTCTATCTGAGTTACACAATATGCTTTACTTTTTTTCTTACTCACATGTTATAATTATTGTGTATTGACCATGTTGATCCAATCAAACAAAATCGACATTTGACATGTTTCACAGACATTTTTAACTTTCGATTTGTTTTGTTTATCGTTCACAGACCGAGACTTCATTACAGTTGACGAATCTTAAACCAGATGCATTGTATCGAGTCCAAGTGAGTAAATGTTAAACTAGACAACTTCGAATTCCTCTAAATTATTGATTTCTCGTGGTAATTTTTAAATAACCTTCCAGATGATCCAGCTCGAAACATAATTTAAAATTTAAAATTAATACCTTGACGATATCGGTGATTAAGCTTCATTAAATCATTTTTGCACGTTTAGCATGGTAAGATCAGTACTGCGGATTTTGTTTTGCTAAATATTCAACATCTGTGTTGGTCAAGCAATTTTTTATTATATGCTCTTTAGATTAGTCAGATTGAGCTATGACCATCTTGTTTTGTTCAACAAAGCATTGGTTTTTTAATGACTTCGGGTAATAAATCGCAATATTTAACCTCTGAAAATTATTGATCTGATGGGAAATCATTTGCTTGTTGATAAACATTTTCCCAATAAACTGTAAAGTGTCTTTGTATATAACGTCAAATCCAGGAATTCGGATAAATGAAGAAAAGCAGTAGGTGAGTGCTTATTGTGATTGAAAACTATTGTACAAAGCTTGGTTTATTTGTTAAGTATTCTCATTAACGCTCCGAACACTATGCTCGTCTGAATTGGATAGGGTTACCATGACTACTATTAAATCGGCAACTTGATTGAGTAAAACAGTGGATACCTTCACAAAGAGGCCTACTACTTCAGATTGACTGTTGTACCTACTATGCCGCTTTTTCATAACGTAGTGAGGAAATTTTGTTTAGAAAACTAAAATGCATTTAAGGTTATTCAACAGTTTCACATATTTTGAATTTATATTTTTTTATCTAAAAATTAATAAATAACTCATAACTATTAAAACGGGTTTTCATGATTAAAAATTATTAAAATAGATTGTGCTTACTATGAACTGCAAAACGTTTGCGTTAAAACCTCAAGTTCCAAGCGCGCTGTGCGAAAGAAATCGATAAAGTTAAATAAATCTATTGAATGTTTGGCTTAAACTTGCTGCGACATGTAGAACAGGAAACCAAAAATCAGCCTCCTCGGTGCAAACAACGCAGATAGCACATGAAATATTTTCGTGTCAAACATCAATGTGGCTGCTTCTAATCAAGGTCAATAATCACGACTTGTATTCACGTGACGTCGCGGCCATCTGTCAAAATGGATTTTAAAATGATTGATCGATAACAATGACATGATTATCGATTGATAAATAATAAATAATAATTGATAAATTGAGTTATGCATGTTTATTTATTGTTCTGAATTAATTGATTTCACGGCAGTTGTTATTCCTTTGTTGTTGGAATTTTACGTATTTGTCTCAAATTATTAAAATTTAGACATTATCAGATGATAAAATAGAAATACTCAGCGTTTAAGCACTATTAACCTTGTAAAAGTAAGTAAACAGAATTTGACACCTAGTCACAACATTCACCTTTTCGCACAAAATATATTCACTCAAATTGTTGGCGTATGCCTTATTTATTCGGCGATGAAAAGAGTATGCTTCAGTAGCTAGGCTCAGTTCATTTTTCTGTCATCTTATTCATAGTGGTATTATTTAGTACTCTATAATAGGATCATTACACTACCGAATCTATACACATTCTCAAATTAACTTCATGGTGTTCAGCTTATTTTATTAGTATACGTTGCAGTACCTTTAAAAATAATAGGTAGAAGCAAAACTGAAATAAGTAACTATCCTCACAGATGTAAATATCAAATTAATTTAACACACAACATATTTTAAACCAGAGGACATTTAAATGTGCATTCCACATTGAGTTTTGTACAATGGCATAAAAGACAATTGAATTTCACTCATTTTACTACAACCTGCTAGATAGTTATCGATGTCCAATTCATAATAACCTGATCTTCAGTCCTATAGAATATTTGCCAAAAATTCATTGTCGCGAGATTTAAAGATGAATAAATTCACCGACAAAGATAAAGATGATAAACATGAGAATTGCAGCAGAGTTAAAATAAAAGAATCAAGGTTTCCAACGAAGTAAATAAAAAGTTCAGATGTATCTTCAAAGATCGGTGCTTTCAAAAGCGAGTTCACACTAACTGCTTCTACGTCGGTGACAAGTATAATTATGTACATTACATCAAGTAGTATAGGACCAAATTGTGTATAGCATAAGTTGAATACAGCCTACTTCATACCATTTAAATTTAACAACTTCTTTATACTTATTCGATATGCTTGGATAAAAGCACCCCATTCTCCCTCCATATATGTTTGAAAAATGATAACGATTTCACCTTTACTTCAAGGTCATTGCTATGAGTCAATGGGGAACAACACAATTACGTTCATTGCCAAGCAACCTGTTCGTCAAAACCCCGCCAATCACACATTTTAAAAATTCGAATGTTGTTAAACAGCAATTCATGAACACCGACCCGAGGAAGAACATTCAAAAAAGTAACTTGGAATGTAAGTATTCAAGTTGATCAATAAATGATCGATGATAATTTGATTTGACAAGTTGAACCGTAAAAAAAATTAAAGCCACATTTTTAAAATCTTTTGTTCTATACGACTATTTGTACTACTGCTTGGTTGCATAGGATCACAAGTGGCTATAGTCATGGTTCTGTTATTTTACTAATGAATGCGTGGGAGATTAGCAGGTTGCCTTCAGTTTTCAACTAACTATTGTTGTTCTCATCTGTCGGCGAGGCCAGCTATATATTACCAGCAAATAGAGCATCGTGATATCATGGTTCGATTCGCGAAGGGCCAAATATCATCCGCGGGCGATATTAGGTCAATCAGCGGAATCTGCCTGTTGCGGATGTAGGTTTTTGAATGAAATCAGTTTTGAGAAAGAAGCTACGCACAGTTCCTTCAACGTGCACGGTCAAATTCTTCTTCTTAACTCGTAAAAATATTTTATAGAGCTTTCATTTCTTTCGCAACTTGCTGTACACCGCGTGCGGCCGCCCCAAAGTTCTCTTAAACATTAGGTTAATAAGGAATACGAATAAAAATTCATTTTGATCACGACCCAGCACGCGAAGGTGGTACTGTAGTAGATGATGAACATTCATTGAATTCAATTTTATGGTCTAAAAAGCTATAGCCTGAAAACAGCCACAGAAATTATGGCATACGAATAACATTGTAGATAAAACGGGATGTTTGCTTAATGAGCGTTAGGGAATCAGTAAAATCCATTGGACAGAAACTGTTTCAAGTTCAAGCTTTTAGTGGTGTGTAAAATATATAGGTCAATGTTTGGGTTGGTGAAATGAGATTGTCTAAAATTCGATTTGACTATATCCAAGTTGGGTGAATGTGCAACATACAAGGGAGGGAGTTTAAGTAAAGCAACGCGTCAGAAAACAAATCCTTCGATAGTTTGTTCTCGAGTCGGAATAAGTACTGTATAGTCGTGATTTCCACCCCCCGGCTGGTTCGGGTGGGTAGTCGCGTAACAGTTTATTTAGGGGATGGTTGGGGGTATGAAATATATTGAACATGAGAATCAAATCACCCTCTAAGACCGCGGTAACGATTGAGAGTTGCAATACGATTTGTATGTTTGGTGCTCAAACCGGAGGAGCTTGTGTCGATGATAATTCTCTGCAAGAGGCTGATGTCCTCTGTAGCCAAGGGTGACCAAGCCCGAACCGCATACTCCATGGGTTGGCTCTGTTAAACCCCCCAGAGACGAAATCAATCTGAATTTGTCAAATGTTTCATTTTCTCTATGTTTAAGAAAGGACTAATGCTCTGTAAATAAAAAACAATCACCTTCCATTGTCTTACGTAAATTGTCCAGGTTTCACTGCCATAAAGTAAAGCATTGAATACGCACGCGCTGTATACCACCTTTAGTTTCGCAGACAACTTGCCGTTGTTCTAAACATGAGACATTAAACGGGACACGAGGGCTGTTGCTCTGACGCTAATCTGCTAATTAATATGTTAGTTTATTCACAATAATTGTACCAAAATGTTCTGGTTTAATCTGAGAGTTTTCGCAACGATACAGTTCATTGGCCAAGGAATTCCTTCTTTCTCATGCACATTGTCAACCCAAATCTCTACAGGCCGACAAAAAGCAGTCTACTAGCTATTAAACCTGTTTTAGCTGTGCTACATTATTACTGCTTTAGCAGCAACACCAATAATATAAATAATAATAATAATAATCCAGGCTTCTTTGAAAAAATGATTCAAAACATTCCCTGTATAGAATGTTTTATCCTCAAATATTTACAATTCGTGCTAATGATACAACATAAAATAACGCTCCTTAAGTTTGATAAGAGAAATACATTTTAACTAACTTAAAATAAACTTATCATATTCTGTGAGGCATTGACCATCCATCGAAATAATTTACATATTCTTTTCTTGCTTATCTATTGATTATTCCTGCCAACTCTCCTCATAGCTCGAAATGACCAATGCATCTGTGATGGAAAAACCAAAAGTGCCATTCTCTCCCGATCTCGTCACAAATCAAACGAATCTCGATATCATTTCTTTACAACACCTGCCTTCTACGACGGTACAGATATTCGCGTCCGTGCCACGTTGATTGAAAGGGTACCCGATCCAGATAGCGAAAATTCTCTCTCCGGTAGGAGCAAACAAATTTTGAATTCACAAATGATTGATAAACAATCAATTAATATCGAATTATCGATTGATTTTCAGATGACTACGTGGTCCAGATAAAAATGACCCACAGGTGTGTTCGATCACGAAGCCAATTTTTTTGATGAGGGAAAATTTATGCTTTAAACAGATGAGCAAGAGATAAATAGTCTGGCAAAAGTCAAGGAATGCCAAATACAAGTGCTTGTAAAACTGCATCCAGCGCTTTTTGAACCAATACGGCAGGTTCGACAAAGTGAATTTTTTTCTCACGGCTTCGGCTGAACATGTCGTATTGCTGGAAAGTAACCGAATCTAGCGGACAAGGTGTTCCGAGTTGAGGGCTTGCCTATGCACACCCGCCTGTTCGGAACTGCAGACCAGCTCGTGGATTTCTAAACAAATTTGTGAAGCTACAGGTATTCACGTTTGAAATAATAATTCAAATTATTGATTACTTTCAATTAAATGCAAGCCGAATTTTTTCGAAAGTTAACAAGAAAGTGACATAATAAGCTGTGCGTAATACAGAAAAGAATATTTTAATAAAAATTTGACCCTCGATACATGGTACATAATAGCAAAACTGTTTTATGAATTTCAGAGTAGGTAGAACAAATGAAAACGGACAACGCCTTTTAGAACTGTGCACACATTTCAGAATTTGTTTTAGTAACATTGTCATTTCAAACAAAACCACAACATAAATATCTTGGAAAAATCCCGCCTAGCATTGGCAATCAGCTGATCAATTCTTGTTAGGCGCACTAATATAGGAAGCTAGGATAGCCGTCAACTCGCACGTCCGAAAGCTAATCTAAGCTGTGCGATTTACAAAGTATTCACAACAGAGTGTACAAAACTTCTCCACCCGAATGGGCTTCGAAAACAGGAATCGCTATAAAGGGCAATATGCGAATTCCACTTTCACTTACGACCATAAGAAAAATCAAACGTGCGACTGTTTGTAGCAAAAGCTTCTGAGATGACTGCAGTTTTATACGAGAATCGTCAGCATTCTAGAAGTTCGTAGGCATGGAAAATTATGAAAAAGTGCGACTTCTAAGGGTGGAAAAAATAAGATCCAACAGAAGGCAGACGATTTTGCAACTGACGATTTGACAGAATTTAGCCTCACTATCCCAAACGAATGTGGATACTAGCAATTTTTCACGGTATTTATGATCGGATCAAGAGGGCCATTGGTACAAAAAACTTAAAACGGCTCCAATTTAGTCTTTATCTGTAACCCATTTGTCAACAAAACTCAGCAGATATAAAGATGGGTAGAACACTTCTCCACTCTCTACTCAAGGTACTGTATATTTTTACCGCATGCACTTGAACATTTTGAGCGTTTCCCAACCATTGAATATCTAGATACTCCCTTTACTCTTGATGAGCTCAATAGGGCAATCGACCGCATAGAGGATTGGAAGCCCCTGGTGACGACTAAATTCCACCTTAGCTCATCGAATGTTGAAGAACTGCATGATTACAGCCTTTTCACCTTCAATGTTGAGAGGAGAAGTGTGTCAACAAGAGATCCGAGACACGAAGTTCATCATGCTACTTCAGAGTAAGGGTGGTAGAGGCGACTGCAACAATTACAGAGCAATCTCTCTTCTGAATGTTGTAGGCAAGTTGTTTGCTAAAGTATTACAGGTCGGGCTACGAAAATTATCCGATAGAGTTTACTCTGAATCTCAAATTGGCTTTCACAGGGGAAGATCAACCGTTGGCACGATCTCCTACCTTATAAACTTTAGGAAAAGTATCGGGAACAGCGTACACCATTATACGCTATTGGCCTTAAAATCACGAGTTGTGATGAAGAGTGTCCTAGCTTTTAGGAACAAATACAACTATAACGTTGGAGAGCAGTTCATGCAGCCAGCGTTACAAATGAAGCCGATCGATGCGACAGCCTTCGTGCGGGAGAGATTTTTACTCTCTCTCGGATGTTTAGTCATTCGGAAAAGCTGGGAACGAATGACAAAATCATGTGAAAGGGATGAACATCTATGGTCGTCATTCAAACAATCGAGCCAGCATGCGACAGACAAACAATGTAAGAAATCGAAGGCTAGTGTTCGAATAGAACTTTGCGAGCATGTAATACGGTTTACGTCCGTAGACGGGATGATCTTGCGAAAAATATTACAGGTATCCGGGGAACTTAGCGGAATATCCCTCTAACCACAATAGAAACATTGCTTAAATCCAGTGAATCGTAATCCATTATATACAAAACTAAAGACCAGCAGATTTTATTGATGACGCGATTCTAGCACAGTTAGAAAGGCTAATTGTGTCTTGAAATCGGGGGGGTGGGGGGTACATACACAAATATAATAAATTAATAGTATTCACTTATCCCAAATAAATGGAGTCTTTCAGGTTGATTAGTATTTGTGGCTCGTTTATGGTAAGAAAATAATTGCGTAGTCTAAACAAAAGCTAGTTTACTAACCAGGTTCCTCGGATTGCCCTCAAGTATTTCAAGTATTGCGTTCTCATGCTGCTAGATGACGAAAATGTGTATCTGACATTGGTCCATTCGAAGATGCCAAATGAAAAAAACATTTTGAAAAGACATTCTGCAACGTTGCGGCCTTCCGGGAATGCGAAAAATCTGCAATTTTATAGCAAAAAAAAACAATACAAGTGAAACGAAACGGTTTAAATGGCATTTTCTTGACCAATCCTGATTTATGGACTCCCGATTGGTCTCGATTATTTTCAAATAACTTGCTGCAATGATTGCAGATAAGCGATAGGATGCTGGGCTGAAGCATTCCTCCAAATATTTGTAGAAAATCTACACCGAAATATGTTTATAAATTAATATTCAGAGCACTTTAACGGAAACATGGTTTGAAACTCGCTTTATGCTGCGTACGGTACCTATACGAAATAATTTGTTGCCAAAAATATGCGAATTGCATTCTATATAGGAT
>JACCGJ010000254.1:0-23891 GCA_013407085.1 Atriophallophorus winterbourni | reverse complement strand
ACTTGACGATTGTATCCTGATTATTCATCCCTGAGGTCAATCTGATCGTCGTTAAACGCGCTCACCGACGAATCCCACAACACTAGAGTGTGTGTGATGGAAATGCCTGCAAATGATCTTTTTTGTACAAAAGAAGCATATTAGTAAAACACGTTGATTACACACATGGCAAACCACAAAACACGCATTCCGGTTATCAAACTACTGTGCTCGACATGTCAGTATCCGGTTGTTCTTTCGATATGATTCTGAAGTCAATTTCGTGCAAACCGGTACGACTCAAGCCTTCACGACTCCAGGCTCGTTTGACCGACCCTTACGAATTGAATCGATAACCCCAATCCTAGCATGTTTCCGAGTATTTTGTTGCTCGAACCATACTCACGCAATCCTTACGAAATCCGAATCATTACGGATTCGCTACTATTGTCGTCGGTCGTTCCGAACATTCTTGATCCTGTGTTGTGCCGGAACGTGGCATTCTTCATATCATCCTAATGCTAGTGATTAGCACTAATCACTAATGCACTTTAACCTCCGCAGTATTCTTTATCCATTAAAATTGTGATTTTGTTCCACATGAAACTGTAAGATGTCTAGAAGGTGGAAACTCATCGCTGGGATTGAGGAGTATACGCTGCATTTTACCTATCTTGTTGACACTGTGGCCATTCGCCCCTCGGTTATTAGATCGCGCTAAAGTCTCAACTCCTTTTCAAACATTATCTAACCTGCATCGATTATTTCAATACAACCTTAGAGATTCATGTGCACTATATCTGAGTTACTTCTTCTTACTCACATGTTATACTTATTGTGTTTTGACAATGTTGATCCAATCAAACAAAATGACATTTGACATGTTTCACAGACATTTTCAACTTTCGATTTGTTTTGTTTATCTTCCACAGACCGAGACTTCATTACAGTTGACGAGTCTTAAACCAGATGCATTGTATCGAGTCCAAGTGAGTAAATGTTAAACTAGACATCTTTGAATTCCTTTAAATTATTGATTTCTCGTGGTAATTTTTAAATAATCTTTCAGATGATCCAGCTCGAAACTTAATTTAAAATTTAAAATTAATACCTTGTTTGACGAGATCGATGAACACGCTTCATTTAGTCATTTTAGCGCGTTTTGCATTGATTGCATGGCAAGCTTAGCACTGAGGATTTCGTTTTGCTAAATATTCAACATCTGTGTTGGTCAGGCAAATTGTTTTATCATATTGCTCTTTAGATAAATTTGATTGAAATATGGCCGTCTCGCCTTGTTTAACAAAGCATAGATTTTTAATGATTTCGTTAATAAATCGCAATATTTCACACCTGAAAATTATCGATCTTATGGGTAATGATTTGCTTGTTGATAAACTTTTTCCTAATAAACTGTAAAGTCTCTTTTATACAACGTCGAAATCCAGGAATCAGATACATTAATAACGGTAGTAGGTGAATGCTTATTGTGATTGAAGTGTATTGTAGATAGCCATGAACACTATGCTCGTCTGACTTGAATAGGGTTACCATGACTACTTGATTGAGTAAAACAGCGGATACCTTCACAAAGGGGTCTACTACTTCAGATTGACTGTTGTAACTACTATGCCGCTTTTTCATTACTTAGTGAGGAAATTTTTGTTTTAAAAGCAAGAATGAATGTAAGGTTATTCGACAGTTTCACATATTTTGAATTTCTATTTTTTCATTTAAAATTATTAAATAACTCATACCGATTTAAAATGGCTTTTCATCATTAAAAACTATTAAAATAGATTGTGTTTACTATGAACTGCAAAACGTTTGCGTCAAAACCTCAAGTTCCAAACGCGCTGTGCGAAAGAAATCGATAAAGTTAAATAAATCTATTGAATGTTTGGCTTAAACTTGCTGCGACATGTAGAACAGAAAACGAAAAATCAGCCTCCTCGGTGCAAACAACGCAGATAGCACATGAAATATTTTCGTGTCAAACATCATTGTGGCTGCCTCTAATCAAGGTCAATAATCACGACTTTTATTCACGTGACGTCGCGGCCATCTGTCAAATGGATTTTAAAATGATTGATCGATAACAATGACATGATTATCGATTTATAAATAATAAATAATAATTGATAAATTGATTCGTACATGTTTATTTATTGTGTTGGATTAATTGATTTCACGGCAGTTGTGATTGCTTGTTTAAGGACACGCTTTTCAAGTTTTGTTATTGGAAATTTACGTATTTGTGTCGAATTATTATAATGCTAACATTATCGAATGATAAAATAGAAATACTCAGTGTTTAAGAGCTATTAACCTTATAAAAGCAACTCAAATTAAACAGAATTTGACACCTAGTCACAACATTCACCTATTCACACAAAATATATTCACTCAAATTGTTCGCGTATGCCTTATTTATTTTGCGATGGCACCCAAATAAAAAGAGTATGCTTCACTAGCTAGGCTGAGTTCATTTTTCTGACATCGTATTCATAGTGGTATTATTTAGTACTCTATAATAGCATCATCACACTACCGAATCTATACACATTCTCAAATTAACTTCATGGTGTTCAGCTTATTTTATTAGTATACGTTGCAGTACTTTTAAAAATAATAGGTAAAAGCAAAACTGAAATACGTAACCACCCTGACATATGTAAAAAATCAAATTAATTTAGCACAACGTATTTCAAACCAGAGGACATTTAAATGAGCATTCCACATTGCGTTTTGTACAAAAGGATAAAAGACAATTAAATTTCACTCATTTTACTACAACCTGCTAGACAGGTATCGATAGCCAATTCATAATAACCTGATCTTCAGTCCTATAGAATATTTGCCAAAAATTCATTGTCGTGCGATTTAAAGAATAATAAATTCACCAACAAAGATAAAGATGATAGACATGGGAATTGCCGCAGAGTTAAAATAAAAGAATCAAGGTTTCCAACGAAGTAAATAAAAAGTTCAGATGTATGTTCAAATGATCAGAGCTTTCAAAAGCGAGTTAATAATAACTGCTTCCACGTGGGTGTCAATTTATGTATGTACATTACATCAAGCAGTAAAAAGCCAAATTGTGTATAACATAATTCGAATAAAGCCTAATTCGTTCACATTCAATTTAACAACTTTTTCACAATTAATCGATGTGCTTGGATAAACGCAACCCATTTGCCCACCATATATGTTTGAAAAATGATACCGATTACATCTTAACTTCAAGGTCATTGCTATGAGTCAATGGGGAACAACACAATTACGTTCATTGCCAAGCAACCTGTTCGTCAAAACCCCGCCAATCACACATTTTAAAAATTCCAATGTGGTTAAGCAGCAATTCATGAACACCGACCCGAGGAAGAACATTCAAAAAAGTAACTTGGAATGTAAGTATTCTAGTTGATAGATCAATGATCGATGATAATTTGATTTGACTTGTTGAACCGTTAAACATTTTGAGCTAAATTATTATGATCATTTGTTCTATACGACTATTTTAATTACTTGTTTGGTTGTATAGGATTGGATGTTGCTATTCTTTATTGCTTTATTATTGTAATCAATGAATGCGCTGGATTAGTCATGTTCCTTCAGTTTAAAATAACTATTTATTGTTGTCCTCTGACGGTCCATGTCAACTATATATTTTCCACACAAGCACACGGTGATATCATGCTCCAACACATTTCAAATTGATCAATATTTCGATTTACGAAAGGCAATATCATCTGCGGCGCTATTAGGTAAATCGACGGCATCTGCCTATTGCGTGATTTAGGTTTATTGAATGAGATCAGTTTGAAGAAGAAGCTTCGCATAGTGCCTTCAAGATGCTCGGTCAAGATTAAATTCTTTTTCTTAACTCGTAAAAATATGTTATAGGACTTCCATTTCTTTTTTGTAACCTTTTTGCACCCCGAGTGCGACCGGCCCAAAGTTCTTCTCTCAAACATTAGGATAATTAGGAATACGAACAAAATTCATTTTGATCACGACCCAGCAAGCGTAGGTGGCACTGTCGTAGCATGGTTGACATGCTCTGTAAACCAGCAGACGAAATCAGTTCTGAATTTGTTGAATGTTTTCATTTTCTCTATGTTTAAGAAACGACTAATGCTGTGCAAATGAAAAAAAATCAGCTTACGTTCGTGTCTTGCGTGAATGGTCCAGGTTTCACTGCCATACAGTAAAGCATTCAATACACAAGCGCTGTATACCACCTTCAGCTTCGCAGGTAACTTGCGGTTGATCTAAACACGAGAAATAGAACGGGACACGAGGGCTGTTGCTCTGACGCCAATCTGCTTATTAATATGTTAGTTCATTCACAACAATTGTACCGAAATATTCTGGTTTAATCTAAGAGTTTCCGCAGCGATACAGTTCATTGGCCAAGGAATTCCTCCTTTGTCATGCAAATTGTCAAAACAAATCTATGCAGGCCGACAAAAGCAGTCTACTAGCTACTAAACCTGCTTTTGGCAGTGTTAAATTATTACTATATCATCGGCAACAACAATAATATTAACAATCCAGACTTCTTTGAAAAATGATTCGAAACACCATTCCATATCTAGAATGTTATATCCTCAAATATTTACGCTTCGTGCTAATGATAAAACATAAAATAAACGCTCCGGTTTTATGACACCAGAAATGCATTTTCATTAACTAAAATAACCTGAGGCATAGACCTTCCATGGAAATAATTTACATTCTCGTTTTTCACTCATCTATTGATTATTCCTGTCAACTCTCCTCGTAGCTCGAAATGACCAATGCATTTGTGATGGAAAAACCAAAAGTGCTATTCTCTCACGATCTCGGCACAAATCGAACGAATCTCGATATCATTTCTTTACAACACCTGCATTCTACGACGGTACAGATATTCGCGTCCGTGCCACGTTGATTGAAAGGGTACCCGATCCAGATAGCGAAAATTCTCTCTCCGGTAGGAGCATGCAAATTTTGAATTCACGAATGATTGATAAACAATCAATTAATATCGAATTATCGAATTATTTTCAGATGACTACGCGGTCCATATAAAATGGACTCCACAGGTGTGTATCGACACGAAGCAAGTTGATGAGGGAAAATTTATGCGTTTAACAGATGAGCAAGAGCTAAATAGTTTGGCAAAGTCAAGGAATGCAAATACAGTGCTTGTAAAACTGCATCCAGCGCTTCTGAACAATACGCAGGTTCGACAAGCAGATTTTTTTCTCACCGGTCTTCGGCTGAACTGTCGATATCTGCTGGAAATAACCGAATCTAGCGGGACCAAGGTGGAGTTGAGGGCTTGCCTATGCACACCAGCCTGTTCGGAACTGCAGACCAGTTCGTGGATTTCAAAACAAATTTGTGAAGCTACAGGTATTCATGTTTGGAAAAATGATTCAAATTATCAATCACTTTCAATTAAATGCATGCCGAATTTTATTCGAATGTTAACAAGAATGTGACACAATAAGCTGTGTAATACAGAAAAGAATATTTTAATCAAAATTTGACCCTCGATACATGGAACATAATAGAAAAACTGATTTGGGAGCGTCGGAATTGGTAGAACAAATGAAAATGGACAACGCCTTTTAGAACTGTGTACACAGTTCAGAGACTTTGTGTTAGTAACACTTTCATTTCAAACTAAACCACAGCCTAAAGTCTCTTGGAAACATCCTCGCTCTAAGCATTGCCATCAGCTTGATCTTATTCTTGTTAGAATCAGTAATATAGGAAGCGTATTCCTCACCAGATCATATTAAAGCGCAGACTGCGACACTAAACATTAGCTGGTTTGTGCAAAACGGAAGTTTCACCAGACTAGATTTCACCGCGCTAAATTGTCTGCTAAGCCAAGGATAGACGTCAATCTTATATGCGAACCTAATCTAGCTGTGCGATTTATGAAAGTCTTCACAACAGAGTTATACAAATATCCCCACCTGAATGGGCGTCAGAAAACTAGAAATCGCTAAGAAGATGGCTATGCCAAGTCTCACTTTCCAATTAAGACCGGAAGAAAAATCTAACGTACCACTGGTTTGTAGCAAAAGCTCCAGAGATGACTGCTGTTTTAGACAAGAAACGTTCAGCATTCTAGAAGTTCGTAGCCATGAAAACTGATGAAAACTTGCGACTGCGACTGAAATAAGATCCAACATACTGCAAGACGATGTTCAACTGACTATTTGACAGAATTTAGCCTCAATATCCAAAACGATGCGGATACTCGAAATTTTTTACGGTATTTATGATTGGATCAAGAGGGCCATTGGTAAGCAACAGGATGCTGGGCTGGATCATTGCCCCCAATATTAGTAGAAAATTCATTCATTCATTCAGTCCTCTCCGTGCCGGGTGGCACAGGAGGCGAAGACAACTTCACACCAGTGGTTCCGGTCTGTCGCTGCTTCCGTTGCCGTCTGCACCGTGAATCCTTGTGCATGTAGTTCGCGTTCCAAAGTTCTGCGCCAAGTTTCCTTGGGCCGTCCCCTTTTACGTTCACCTTGCGGATGCCAGTGAATGGCTACCTTCGTATGCGAACTGGGATCCATCCTGCAGACATGACCGAACCACGGATCTGTTGTCATCGTTTCCGTAGCAATGTAGGTTTTACGGAATAGGGTTGCTAGTCCTAAGCCCAACCCTCCTCCTTTCTCAGACGGGCCTGGGACCGTCCTTGGCGGAGTTATTAGTAGAAAAACTACACCGAAAAGCAGTAACGGAAACATGGTTAAAACTCGCTTTGTGCTTCGTACGGTACCTATTCAAAATAATTTGTGGCCAAAAATATGCGGTTTGCATTCTACATAGGTTTGTTCATTTGGGTTAATCAATATTTTGTTATGCTTGTACAATCAAGGTTACTAGATGTTGTACTAACCTTGGTTGTTTTAACCTACCTGCAAAGTAGTGAACGCTCTGTTATCTACTGCGTGTGACCAGTTCAACTCTATTAGATTTTGTGATCCGGAAATAACACGTCATGGTACGATATCTTTCAATTTTCTAATTTTTTGGAATATTTCTAACATCACGGTAACATGGTAAGCAGTGAATTAATCGCATATGTAATCAAAGTTTTGGTCTTTCGCGACAGTTCCATCATATTAATCATTAATAACAAGACATAAGCTGCAATTTTGACGTTATCAAACGCAAACTTTATCGTCATGTCAATAAATTCATTTTTATCGTGACATTTCTATCTCACCTTCAAGGCATCCGTGACCTTGTTGGAAATTCAGACACTTTTGGTTATTTTATGAAGGATGGATTATCGAATGATTAATTGTATGTACAAAGTAAATTCTTCCGAGATTGCGTTGAAATGGATACATGTAAGTTAAAGTCTGGACATTCGCTGTTGATTCGAAGAGAGCAGGACATTTGCTATGCAGGTGTAAGGAAATTATGGCGAAAAACAATGTGTTAAAAAATCAACTTAACCCATTATGAGATTTATGAGAACGCAATCATGATTCGCGTACCTCGAAGAAGTTGAGCAGTGGTGGAACACTCGAGGCTTTCAGCCAATGGTGGTTACGTTTGTAGCAAACAAATATCTCAGTTACATACTGAACAACATTCATAGGTCCAAAATTAACCATGTTTATGTGCTTGTCTATAGTGTGAAAACTCACGATCGATTTTTCTGTTATGCGCTGTGTATCCCTACCTGAGGATTCAATACAGCCGGAAAATCTGTAGTTGTGTCGTTCTGATGTAATATCATGAAACGGTTAATATTTTTCCAAGTTATTTCGTTTTAAACCCTCTTTTTTGCATTAGGTGCATATATGATTGCGCTGATTGGTTGTGACAGCCTTAAGCGACTGTGTATTTAAAATTCAAGTATTGGATTTGATTTTCCGTGTTTGAAAGTGCCCATTTAGAAAATTAAGCGTCTTTGCGTATTAATTTTAGTTCAGTTGCACGAAGCAGATCGAGTATAGAATTTCAAACCAGGCAGTTTATTCGAAAGTTATTCTCCACATATATTTTTAAGTGTTCCCAGTAATTTAAGCAATGGTTGTTTGAACATCGTGTTGAGAATGTCCAATGAGTTTTAGTTACAAATTCAAAATATATTGATTATTATTTCTGTCAGAAAAACCGCATTCCGTTCTGGAACAACCCAGAGGCTTGAACAGTCATTTGATTGGTGGGAAACAGTTGATCTACAACATAACCTGGCAGCCGGGAACAAGTCCATTTATGGCGGACTCATATGACAAGAAACAAAAATCTTTGTTGGATATCAAACCTGCAGAAAGATCTTCGTGGCAATTGACGCAACCTGAGCCTGCAGAGAAATATCATCCCGTCAAGTATAGGTAAAGTGCTAATAATTATTTTTAAAATGATGGATTAACGATTGTTTATCGTTTTTTTGAGAAGGTGATCCTTCTTGAACTATATGTGTTTAATTTTTTTGCTCTTGTGAAGTTGAATCTATTTATCCTTGATACAAACAAAATCATATATTCCACAATAGCTTACAAGAAATTAAAATATATCAACTGTTTCACGTCATTAGAACCGTAATCGAACTGTCATTACATAATGTGCGAAGACACCACGAAACCCGTCATTGGGTGTGTCCTGAAAATGCATGCAAATACATGCAAATATATATTTTTTGGTTTTAAGTCCATTGTTTTAACCCAGTTGCACGTGTGATTGAACAGCCAGCCCCATCGAACAGTGACATACACATTCACAACTGCCTATTCATTTTCCGACTACTCAAAGCTTTGCCGTTTCGTACAGTTTTTACCTGATCGAATCAATTAGCATGACACGGGTGGTGCGGTGTGTGTGATGGAAATGCATACAAATACAGACTAATCAAAAATTTCCTGGGTTTAATACAATCCAAAAGTATGTGGGCATTGTTGGGGGAGGTCTCTATATAAACACTGGCCCTGTACAGCTCTAGGACCCGTACACCTGTGTCCTGAGTCTCGGCTAGGTCGCTTTATAACCATCCTGTGTTGTTCTCTTCACTGTCTCGGTGGGATTGGTCTCTTTGATCATCCAGTTGATCACCCGGCACAACTGACTCTCGTATCCAGTACACAGCAGCATAGAGGGGAGAACAAGCTTGACGTACCAGCCTTATCCATATTGGCTTGAAAGTTTAAGTCATCTTAATCATGTCCTTACTGTTTCAAGTTATGCGCATCTTAATCGTGCTGTTCTTAGTTGCTTAGTGAAAATAACACGAAACTGGTCGTGATAGAAACTCGTGAGAACTAGGTTTATTTACAAATTGTTTTGTGATTTTAAATCTTTAGAACTGATAAAACGACGTATCTACATATCTGTGTCTGTCAGGCTAATTTTCATAACTAGTGATTTTCTGATGTTTTATAACAAGTAACATTGCCGCCCTTTATATTCTTGTTCCACATGATTCTCACCTCATACCGTATATATTGTACAGCAATTTTAAATCTTTGGGAACCTCAAGCTTCATCTGTAATGTTAATGAGGCTGCTCTTGAGCTTTAACGTGTAGAAACTTCGGGTTATATATGTATGGTAAATCTGGTTTAAACTTAAATTGAAAACCAATATAATGATTTCATCTTCGATGGATTAATATTGCGCAAATAGTCCGCCGAGACCCATCAATCTTTGAATATCTTGGATCTTACCTTATCGTTGATAATCATTTCATTTGTATATAACATTATTATAAATTTCATGTGATAAATGAATGCAAAGCTACTCTTATACTCGTAATTAAATTTAATTTCTTTGAACAAATATTTTGCAACTCACATCCCCATCCCTTAGACACCACCACCGGTTTCTGGTTGTTTTCCGTCATCAAGTGGAGACAGTGAGATCAGGTTCAGTGAGCCTTGAAACACTTGTATAGTTGTAAGCAAGGGCATACTTGTATGCCATTGTTTTTAGCAGTCGCTCACTGAACCTGATCCTAATATCTCCACTTGATGTCGGCAAACAGCCTTTCATTTATAAGCGTCTTGAGTGCTTGACCAAAAATCACTTATTTGATTATGTGTTTGAACATCTTAATTCTTTGTAAGACCCAATTTTTAAAATTGTCATACAGGTATACCTTTATTTTCTTGAATTTTTCATATATTACAGGGTTATGCGGTAGCATCTAAGATAATTTCTAAATATCGAATGCTTATGAATGTTTCAAATTGAGTGTATATGCAATCGTTATGCTCTTGTGTTAGGCCAACATTTCTAATAGCGGAACATTGTGATATCTCATTTTCAGAGTTGTATGGGGACCCAGTCGAGACAAACCAATTAGCCCCAGTCTTTGGCAAGTCTGGCCCGGTTTACGGCCTCGCTTGGACCCTAACCAAGCAGAAACAAAAGTGTTACAAAATGTAAGTTTCACCACTTTACTCTGGATAAAGGCAGTGCATTGTTGGTTTACCGAATAGATGCCTACCAAAATTCGTTTGATATTTGAATTTATTGTATTGACAAATAATATCGATTTTCGAAAAGACATTTTATTCGGAATTTCGTTCAATAACTTTCAGGGTGAGACATCCTTGGTTATCGGACCTCTTGTGCCGAAAACGCAGTACATTGTGAAACTACAAGCATTATCCACGAAACCGAACCAAGAATACAAGGAGCAGGGAAACACTCCTTTACTCACTAGTGAGGAGTCATTTATGTTCTTTGAAACCCCGCCAGTTCTCACTCGCTACGATGAATACTCATCCCACTACCCTGGATCATCTTCGAGTTCGAGTAAGTCTCGCGCAAATTACTTTTCAAAGTTTATAGAGGTCGGGTTGTGTGTTAATTTGCTTTCTGTTCGATAAAGATATTCTAACTCAAATTTTGTACTTGGTGAAGAATTTTGATGTAAAAATGAAATTCGTATGAACAAACCTATCAGATTGATCGACTGGCTGCATACACGACAAAAGGTTTTTTGAAGACTGATATGTGTCACGGAATGATTCAAAATTAAATGAAATGTTTTAAAACTAACTCGCATTTTATTTGGTAATACTTAAAATGAAATAGGTTAATCGTAGCCATAAAACGGTTAGTTCAAGTCATCTAATAGATTGCCTTACTTAAATGGTGTTAAATATTAACATGGAGAGCTATTATTTTGTAAAAAATGCCGTGGATTTTAATTTGATCGGTAGTGATTTCTTTGGATCAAAAAACCCTTTTAAAATATCTCTTTTCAATTTACCACAAAAATTGAGAGTAATCCTCGAGAAATCATTAAAATAAAATCTGAGCAGTTGGTCACTTCGATCGAAATTTATTGAGGGAAAATTTAATTCCCTAATCGCTAAAAAGGTTGCTATTGTTACCTCCTAATTACTTCTCCTCTGATCTCGGGAATTCTAGAAATTATTGATTAGCTGTTTATTGGAAATATTTTGTGATCTTGGCAATCCAATGCAACAAAGACTAACCGAATAATTTCCATGTGTAATTAACCATTAATCATTGTTTCATGAATTTCGGTAATAATCAAATTAAAGATGGGATAAAGTTACACATTTACAAATTTGGTGAAATCTTCTAGAAGAATTGATTAGTAACGGGATGTTTGCATACAAATTTAAGCTGAATAAATATTGTGGAAATTTTGAAATTAATGTTGCTGAGTGGTGTACAAATCGCCTAAACTGGCCATCAGGTAGTTCTGTATTATCAGTAAACACCAGGGGTATGTAAATAAATTATGCTAGTAGAAAGTCAGACAAGCATGCGATTCTGAGCAGCTATAAGATTCTCTTACCGTAATCAAGTTTTGACTAGTAATTTACACGAACAGAGTTGAAATAAACAGATCAATTTATTGACCAGTTGTGAAGTGCTTAACTTTCTGGCGATTAAATAACAACTGATTTCTGTGCGCTTTCACTCGTTAGGAGGAGACAGTAAGATTAGGCTTGTTAAGCGTAGTGACAAAAGCAAAGCTATATACAATATTATACTATGAATTCGGTGATACTTATTGGCATAACCAACATATATATGAAAATTCCGCACGTTGCGTATAAGTCAACCGATCACATCCATAGATTAGACAGCATTCTGGTGTGCATATAGACGCTGTAAGTACAACAAATTATTAGTTGTTTTCCATAAGTGGATGTATTTGTGAGCCTTAAAACTGATATAACGAATATATATTACTACAAATTTTATTCATGATTAATATAACTAATTTTCCGTGACTGCGTAAGTGATAGAGTTTAATAAATGTACTCAGACCGTGGTTCTGTCGAAAGCCTTGAGTGTATTAAACGTAAAATCACTTATTTCTATCTATTGCTATCTACTATGTGAAGATGTTACTTTGTTTTCAAAATCATAACGTCATAACTTTGTTCTCATATACCATTTTTATTGATCTTTTGTAAAAGTTGATAAATTCAAATATTCCAACATGTTTCACCTTTTACAGGTTTGATTCATCCCGGCATCTTATCAACCATCGTTCTACTCGTAACGAGTCTCACGTGGTGTCATATTCGATGACGCACATCAAATGGGTCGATATCAGTTTTTAAAATTTATCCGATCGAATCGGTTTTTCGAAAAATCTGTGATAATTCTCCCCTGCATTTCTAGTCGAAACGGTATGGAACAGAAACATATGCAGCTTTGCATTGATCTCAGTCGTGTTTCGCTGTACATTTTTGTATATTCATCTACGTTTCATGAATAAGAGTTGTATTTGCTGTATTTTAAAAAGTCTTCAGTATATTGGGATCATCAATTGGAAAGGAGGCATTATTGCACTACATGTAGAAATACATTATATATGTTGCTTTGCTTTACGGTAACACGCTCGATTCGTAGATTCTTAGATGATGGATTATTTGAAATAAATATTAATTTCAGGAACTGTAAAGCAGTATTTAAAAATTTCTTTGAAGTATAAAATTCTCTTCATAATCGATTTCACGGTTATTTATTATCAGATACGTTAACCGGAATTCGGAGTATGGCATGTATAAATATATATAAAATAGCAATACAGAGTTCCTTTGCGTTTACTGAGAGCATGTAATAATTGTGGCAGATAGTAACCTGAAATCCGAAATATCAGTATAGCTGAATTCGCATAAAAGTTTGATGAACTCTCACAGAGAGAAATTAAACATTCTGTGGTATAATAACCAAGCAGGTTAACAAAAGAACCACATGGTAACAATATAGATGAAGTAAAAACATCTAATTTTCAAATTGTTACATAGCACATGGTTCGTCTCGAATTTATGGAGCTCCGAAAGTTAAAACCACAAACAATTATGAATGTATGAATTCTTCGGACAAGGCGTTCCAAGCAGAACACATTCTAAATAAGAGAATAAATTACGGCAAATATCCAAACGAGAATGTGAAATAGTCAATGTGTTTGTTGGTTTGCCAGTTGGAGTTCGATACTCGAATTTTGCCATTGTTTGTGAGGCGGACGTTCGGGTCGGAAACTATTAAAAACTAGCCTACTATCATTCTATATGCGCCGTAACGTATGATCTTGTAGTTTTCGTTTCGGACATTTCACTTAGAAAGATGAATCCTTATAACATGAAACGAAATTGCGTGTTCGAAGATTAATCCTGTTAATGAGCATAGTATTGGGTTGAATATTTCGTAACAGGACGCACAAATGTATTTAGCATCCAGTGTAAGATGTCAGGTGCGAAAATCTTAAATATCATTTTCAGTAGACTCAAGATACAACAGGTTTTTTATGTACTGTACGGTAATGCTGTACAGGATTGAGGTTACACGACACACTGGAACATGGAACATTTTCTGCAGTTGTCCAAATAAGAGCTTGTATGCCAAGTTCATACGTGTGTTGCATGGCTTTGCCGAACCACAGAATTACCAATAAAGATTAATGCTAAGGATAATAAAACATAATTATGATAATATGGTGTGTAAAACTCTGGTTAATATATAAAATGTCAGAAGTGTCAGTTTTAAGCATATCTTTTAATCGTGATGAGTATTTATCAATAAGAAGGTGTGGATGAGCTGACTATTCAATCGATGACGTCGTTTAATTGTTACAACCAAGTCTAGGTTTAATATATTTTCAGGTTCTCTACACAGCCTCATCGAGATACACCACTTAAGAACTACTTACCCATTCGCGTTGCCCTGATTGTGATGCTACGGGATATCTAGTCTGTAGCAAAAATCGGTCAACAATATAAGATTTTCCGTGTTTGACGAAGTTTCACTCTGAGCTAATGCATGGATCATTAGCAGCGTCATCCATCCAAATGGAGGAAATCAATGCATCAAAAAACGTCGTAGGTCCGGCTCAAATCGAGTCGGACTGAGCAATTCACACCGAAAACTAATTGTCGATTCAAGCCGTCGGCGACCAATAAGACGCACACATGTTTTACCATCCAAAGAAGCCGGACCAATAACTTCGGTTTACACCCCGTCATTACTCACGAAAAATACGATTAAGTGCATCTATACAAATGCGAACAGTCTTTTCAACAAATTAATCGAATTGTCCGAGATTTGTAATGAAGTGGCGCCAGACATAGTTGCAGTAACAGAAACGTTGTTCCATGCCTCATTGTCTGATAATGAACTCTCTTTGCCCAACATGTCTCTATTCCGGCGTGACCGTTTAGGCGATGGCGGAGGAGCAGCACTCTACTTCAAGCAATCGTTTATCTGTAGAGCTATGAACGACGTTATCCTTGATATCACTGACACACTTTGGTGTTCTCTGACTCTTACTTCAGGAGACCAATGCATTATTGGAGTGATCTATCGTTCTCCAACAGCAACTCTCGATCTAAACAATAAACTGATTAATGCTTTGCGCTATGTAACAACGCGATACAATACTCAAATATTGATAATGGGGGATTTCAACTTTCCCCAGCTCTATAGCCGGAATGATCATCCATCAGAGGCACTTGAAAATGAACTTCGAGCCGTTTTGGATTACGCACCCCTTTATAACCCCGTTTTTGGATTTACTCGTATGAGAGGATCAGACCAGCCGTCTACCTTGGACCTTATACTTACATCAGATCCCACAGCTGTTGAGAATATCGTTTATAAACCGCCGATCGGACGAAGCGATCACGTTGTCCTAGAATTCAAGTACGTTTGTAGCGCTAGACGCAATAGTGACGGGACAAAACGCGTCAGAATGGTGAACTACCGTGCTCTGTGTGCGAGTTACAAAGCACTAGTTTCGCACAACTGGATTACTCCGATCCGGATAGTCATTGGCGATCTCTCTTACAGCACCTCAAATCAATATTGGAGGAACATTCAATGTTTGCTTTGAAGAAAACGTCTCAACGAAATAAATTTTTACTACGAAGCAGGACTAAAAAGTGGATGAAACAAAGGGCAGTAGCGTGGGAGTTTCACAAGGCTACCAACACAGCTGATTCTTGGGCACAATTTACACGATTGCGAAACAAAGTTATCAGCTTAAATCGAGATTATAAACAAGCATTCCAATCGAAATTGATTTCTCAGATGCACCAGAATCCGAAGCACTTGTATAGACTTGTAAACGATAGAACAAATATTAAACCAGGAGTCTTTGCCCTAAAAACTTCGTCCGGCTTCACAGAATCCATAAATCAGACCGCTGACCTGTTAGCAGACTTTTATGCCGGAGTTTTTGCGCTGAAATCCATGGAGCCTGATCAGGAACCAATAGTTCGACTTGACCGACCGACATTGAGTGAAGTATTGATTACTCCGATGGTGGTAGCGCAGTACTTACGAAAATTAAACGTAAAGAAATCTCCAGGACCAGACGAGATAACTCGAAAACTGCTCAAAACCTGCCATGCGCAGCTATCTGAACCTCTATCTTGCATGTTTAATAATTTGCTCCAAGCTGGCGTAGTGCCACAAGACTGGAAACTGGGACAAATAATACCCATTTACAAAGGTGGTTGCCGTTCTGATGTTAGAAATTACAGGCCGGTGACCTTGCTGCCTTCGGTATCAAAAGTATTTGAGCGAATAATAACCGCAGAAATCGTGCGACATCTGGAAACGAATCAACTTTTGGCAGTTGCCCAACATGGATTTCGCAGAAATCGCTCTTGTCTATTGCTGACAAGCTTAGACGATTGGACGAGGATTGTAGATGCGGGGGGCTGTATTCATGCGTGCTACCTGGACATTTCCAAAGCGTTCGACAGAGTTGATCACAATTTACTCTTGAACAAGCAGAAGAAACACGGTGTTGTTGGAAGACTATACGAATTGCTAAGAGATTACCTCAGCAACAGACACATCCGAGTTCGTGTGGACGGCCTATTATCGAAGAACATCGATGTCACTAGCGGAGTTCCACAAGGCTCAGTGCTTGGACCAATACTGTTTCTAGTCTATATGAACGATATACCACTACCAAATGATAGTAAGATGGTTTTGTTCGCTGACGATATAAAAGTATGGAGGCAAATCAGAAATGCTGACGATTGTATCTTGCTGCAAAACGATTTGAGTGCTTTGTTCAACTGGTCATCTGAAAATAAACTATCATTGAATATGCAAAAGTCGAAGATGATTCAGATTGGTCGTTAACTTATCGTTTCCTATCCATACAAGCTCGGCGACATAAACCTGGAGTACACCGAAAAAGAAAAGGACCTCGGTGTCTGGATTTGCGGCAGTTGGAAAAATGGTCTACAATGCGAAACCGTTTACAAAAGCGCGTCTCGGCTGCTCGGCATGCCACGGCGGATATTTGGAGTCTTTCCCCGGGGTGTTTCCTCTCATGATGAATACATATATACACCCGGTTCTAGATTATGCGCACAAGCCTGGACACCATGGCTCCAAAAAGACATCTTAATCTTGGATCGCATATACCGGAGAGCTTCTAAGCTTGTCATTGGTCTCGAAAATATGCTATACGCCGGGCGACTCAGACGACTGGAAATGAGGACACTTGCACAAAAGAGAATGCGAGGTGATCCCATCCTCGCATACAAAATACTCACTACTGTTTCCCACCCCCTGGATATATTATTCCACTTTCGAACATTCAGCAACAGCCGTGGCCATGGTTGCAAATTGGACATACCACATTCCAAACGGAACTGCCGCAGGTATTTTCATTCGGTACGTGTGTGCTTAGCTTGGAATTCCCTACCTTCCGATTTGGTGAGCTCAAACAGTTTATCAATATTCAAATTAAAACTTGACGATTATATGAGAGCTAATCTGAATTTTTCCCCAAACTATTAATAAGCTATCACCGTCCCATTGATTTTAATTTTATTTATACTTATATATATATACATTTGTACCTACATTTCCACCCTGTGCTTATTGTAAAGTTAATTGCTTTTTCAACCATAAATCTTGAATCTTGAATCTTGAATCTTGTATTTTATTATCAGTAAACAATGATTTGCAGTCCGATTTTAATTACCATATTTTCAAAGCTGGTAAGATTTAACAGCTTTTAAACGGTAGCGAAGCATGAGAATTTAAAAGTCTTACGAATGTTAAGCTTCACAGCGTCTAATGTGAAATCACTGTTATTCGAACTCTTGACGTCATTGTTCGTCTCGTGCGATTTTTATGTCAAAACCATTTCACCATCTTTAATGTTTCTAAAATCAGTGAACCTATCTGACTGATGAACTCGCACGGTCTGAAATCGGTAATGTTGTGTAATTGCTAGGGATGTGAACTGCTATATGATTCACACACCAACACACTAAACGAATAGAAACACAAAATTGCATTATAAATCTGGATCGTCTAACTTTAGTAAATAAAAGCTGCTACGCACGAGATTATTTGACTTGTCTCGGTTTGTTTTAATCTCAGGACACAAAAATGATTCTTTCCACAACCTGCCAGTGCTAGTGTAAAATTTGCCTCGCTCACCAAATGAGAGATATCTACCTTTGTCCATCTATTCGAAATTGATTGTAAATAATAATACTATGTCCTAAAGATAAAGATCACTCACGGAAATCAATTAATTTTATAATAATTAAACGTTCGCAAACCAGTGAATCAACGATATTCGATTATCTATTATTTTAATGATTCTCAACCCTGTAAATTTTTCAAAGAATTTTGAAAAATGCCCACGAACCAAAAATCGATCATGCATATTGAAGTATAGGATTGGTGAATCAATAAAACTTAGGAATAACTGGAGTATAAAAAAATCATGGAGCACGAAGAAATTCATCATTGTAAGATGTGGGAATATTCCCAAACACTCGGATTTATATGCTTAGAAAAATTTGCTGAATCCTAGACCGGTTAAATACACAAACATCCGCTGTAATTTTGATTAGAAGGAAATAATTTGTCGAGTCTTATACGGGTAAATTTCGCTTTATTCAAATCGGGTTGAATATATGATCCTGCACTGTGTTTCCTGATATTCTTCGTGACAATGTGGATTTATCATAAGCTGCACAATAAAGCCACTGTAAGCACTTCGAAATTTTAATATAGTTTATCACTGATGATGAATTCCATATCATTAATAAGTCAAAATGCTATTGTGGCTTTGTAAGGGGTGCATGATCTTAAAAACAGAACGAATAAAAACTAAAAGTTGAATCTAATCGTAAAACCTACCATTTAATAACATGTATGCATTTATTGGACACCGATTCCCGTATTACTTTTATTGAATCTAGCCAAAACGTTTCAATCAATTATTCAATCTGTAGAATTCAGGTAGCTATTCTTCTCCCAACTTCCCTTCGATTAGTTTTGAACAAACATATTAATGATTTATTTAAGCTTCTCAACATTTGAGATACTTATACATACATCTTGAATAAACTAGCAAGTCGAGGCTTACTTTCTAAGACAATTCTATCTGCGATTAATTTTCTATACAAGCGTTGTGCAATCAGAAATTTTGCGAAACTGCAACATTGTGTAATTTTCGCGGTTGGGCAGATGATTCTTCCGCAGTGACTACTGGTATTCTGTATCTAAATCTCTTTCCATTGTAAACATCTTTTGTTATGATGGTCATCCGAAAGTACTTTAAGTTATGATTGGTTTTTTCAATAAATTTATTGCTATGTATAACAAGCTTTTCACATAAACTTGCTTCGGTCACTTTGGATTCATTGACAGGATTACTAGATAGAAAAGGGATGTTTGGGAAATGATTTTGTGTTGTGAGGGTATTGGCGCCTAGAACAGCGGCTTGGAATTTGCACACAATCTAGCATGTCTCAGCAGTTTCCGAGCAGTAGTATTCTGAAAAGGTGAACACGGTTGTGAGATTGAGTGTGATATTAAAACGCCGTGAAAATGTGGATACGTTGACCATTCCATTGCGTTCCGCAGCAATTTATATATTCATATATAATGTGATAAATATATACATATACATATGATCATGTGAATCATAATCCTACACTCTCTGTCTTATAGCACTTGCTTCAAGCCTCGAGCAAAGGTTACCCTTCTTCCACTTGCATAACCTGGCAGATTTCGATGGTACTGTGCCTACCTGAATAGTACAGAGAGCACCCAAACTTTTGAATGGATAAACCTGCAGGAACAAATAGTCTGTTCAGAATTTTTACACTTTTCGGTTCATGGTATAAAGGGTGTTATTTCGAACAATGTCTAACGTATTTGCAGTAATTATTTAGATTTACAAAGAGGAAAACCTATTTCTTTGGCGGGTGGTTGAAAAATTTCTTTTTGTACAAACGCCAAATGTGTGCTAACGAAATCATGAAGAGTAGTAAACAATGAATCAATTGTACTTCGATGTTCATAATGTAAGCGGCACGACAGAAAGCTCGGAATTCAAATTCGCTGGGTTATGAGTTTCAAACCAATAACTACCCGATCGGTCTGAGAAATATTTGCGATATTTGGGTATTAAAAATACGAACACTGTTTTACTCTCCTCGTCTATTCATTTATACGAGATTATGTATTTAGATTTCATCAAAATTTAAGTAAATTCAATCACCGTTCTTTGTTTGTTGGGACTCATCTTGTGCAGAAATTAAGACTTTGTGAGCCTTGAACCAGTAGATATGTGGAAAACAATGTTATACTTGAATGCCACTGAATCAGATTAGCACGGCCAACGTTTGAATGACCTCTCCACATCTTGGATTTTGTGTGTTTATGATAACAAATTAACTTAATTTTCCTAGTAAATTCGTTAAAACAATGCCGCTTAGTTTCATTTTTAGTCTGTATATACATCTCATGCTTACAAAACATCGCACTTTTATTCATTACCTAGAATTTCAACAAGATGTTTCATCGTTTCAATGTGTTCGGATGGATGTATACCTCATTATTATGTATAGAAATTAAATAATTCCATTTTTATATGGTTCTAAATCGAATCATTGTTCCCATCTATGCTAATGAGTGGTCTTATATTTGCATGGTTTCCATGCAATGGAGCTATCTCTCCCAAGTTACTAACACAAGCACATGACCATGTCCACGTGACTGGTATCCGCGGTGATTGCAATAGTGGGATTGATGGCAGTTTGCTTTGTATAAATTGATAAATTTATGTGTGTATTAGAGAATGTAGTTTTCTCACATTTCGACTCATGCGCGTGCGAATAATAATAAATGTCACACTCAAATTTCCATAAACAGAAATGGCAAACTGCAATAAAAATGTTTTGCTGTCTCTTGCATTGTCCTGAAGGGTAATATTGTTGAAATGTATTTGAGTTATTTAGGGAGAACTTCGGCGCTAAATTCATGAGTCTTGTGTACAGAACGGAAAATTGTCGTATTCCACATGATCTACTATATGTTAAGATGAAATGAGTAAGTCGGCCATTGAGCAAAACATATTTTCGGTACAACTTGGTTTGCAAAAGAGATACGAAATCTCTTGGCATTGACCCTACAAGCTGTGAAGAACTTGCACTTCACCGCTCACTTCGGAGGCTATGTGTAGAATGTCATCTACAAGCTGAATAACAGTAGATGCTGCTCACGTTTGCTGATTGTGTATCATGCTGCAGCGTGCAACTGACTACGATCGAACGAGTACTGCCTATATTTGCAAACCCTGCGGAGAGATAGTTCACACGAATCGGACTGTTCGAGCATTAGAAACGTCGTGGATCGTGAAAACCATCATCACCGTCCGAAGTAGGCCAACAATAAGGTCAACGTTTGAATTCGTTGAAATGTGAAAATTAGGAATTTCAAATTCGAATCGATTACCAGGCCACCAGAATAGGCGATTTCTCAACCGAATGGACAAGGTAATTTAGCTATTATTCAGCTGGCCTCTCGGAGCTTTTGATGCAGGTCTTTCGAAATTTCCATTTGTGAAGTGATCGCGTCCAAGCGTGTAAAATAATTATAATAAATTTATTGTAGGAAATCTATTTAAAAATAATTCTGACAAATTCAGTTTGTAAATCGGAAAATCTAAAACTAGATTGTTAAAATGAAGTAAAGTTAATAAAGGTAAATTTTCCCGTAGTTTTCTTCCACAAACCACAAACGTGGTAAATTACTCAACAAACTTTGATTTTATCTACTGTTCATGTCAGAAAAATACAGCGTCTTATGATCTTCGCTCTGCAAACCATTTTCCGTGAAAGCGCAGTTATGCACGTATCCCCTGTGTTGGTCATGGTTGACTATTTGCCAATTTGACTTTATTAGATGTTTGAAAAATTGTTATATTTATTTCAAGGAATCTCGTTGATCGCAGCTAACATTTGCGATGCTTGGTTGCATGGGAACAACTCATGCAACCGATCAACCCGAAAGAAATTAAGTAAAGGTATAAGGAATTTCGGTAGCATAGGTGTAGTCCTCATTAGACTATCATATTCAACATCACTACACACATCACTAAATCCTAAAAATCAATTCAAAAATACAACGTAATCTGACGCTGAAGTGGTTCAACCTCAATATAACTACAATGTATCAACTCGTCTAGAAAGTGGTAGTAATAATTTTGTGTTAAATCTTCTGAGAACTTCACAGATACACACTCGTACTTGCATTCACAATATATCAACTGCATTATTAATTTTACACCTCATGCATTTTTCATGATACCGTTTTTTTCAACTTAAGACGTCGTGTTTTTCCGTGCATTGCACGCGCACACAGTGACACATCTAACCGAAACGTGACAATTCGTCCGAGCATTAAACATGCAAACGTGCTTGAACACGCGCTACTTTGCATTGACAACGCTACGTTCTTCAAGCATAGCGCCAGACCGTCTGGAAGCCCACATTTACCACCGCGTCAACAGCAAACTTGCACGCTTGTAGTTTATTTCACGTGATTAAACGTCCTCCTATAAGTTTGCAAGCGTGCCATACGCTTCTGGTTCACGTAGACAGCAAGGAGACCTTGTCAACCAAGCTGCCGTCAGTTTGGTTGAGCATTGTGCGAACAACTCAAGTTTGCTGATAAATGGATTGTTTGAAGTGACTGGGTGAGAGCGTATACAGGAGCGGGGGCGAGATTGGATGGAGAGCCAGATGTCTAGATTGTAACGATTTGTGACACTTTGGAAAATGTGACATTCAAACGGAAGAATGATGGTCAAAACAGATGAAGGTCACTGGGGAATTTATGATACAGGAAAACGGTTAATAAATTTGCAAACGTTGTTCGCATTTGCAATCTAAATGACATATCGAGATTTTGAAGACGCGATATGCGTTTCGCTTGGTACAAAACTCGAATCTTTGTGTTGAGTGTATCGTAAACAGTTTAATATATTAAATATTTTGGAGATAGCGTATTCGAAAACAGTTAATAAAATTTGATGATGTGAAATCGTGCCTGTAACAAATTGGGTATGAAAATTGTAAAAATTTAGGAATTCAGTATATTATTGTATTAAAATTCATTGGAAACGTGATAAGTGAAACTTTTCACGGTGTATGTGGTTTGATAGAAAGAAAATTTAATAATTATAAACTTGAACAATAAAACCTGCTTTGCCTTGGTTGGGTGGTTGTTATAGCTCTAATGCACGGCTGGCCCGCTTGTGGGCTAAATAGAACACAATCTCTTCTGAACTCGTGTGTTGAGTGAATGAATGATTATTACAAAGTATCTATAGTGAATTATTCTCACATTATGCAGTTGAGATCGATAGTGATTAATGCCCGATCAATATTTCACTCTCTGTCTATTCTACACCTCTCCCCTTTGAATTAATTGAAGGTACTAAACGACTGAATAATAGCTTTTGTAGCGTGGGTTAACAGATTCTGGTTCTATATACTGAGGGCTTCAGGAAACTAGTTTCTGGGTGAATCCTGAGGCTGTTTGTTCGAGCTACTGTTTAAACGAGGATTTCTCGTGGAATTGTAATTGATTTTTTATGTACTTCGAGCATGATTCCAGGATGATTGGGATGGCATGTCCATATTTCCTCGCTAACTATTTCTTGTTGACTGTAATTGTATATGACTTCATCATCTCTCTTTGATAACACTTTGGGCCGCTTTGAAAACACGTCATCAATGTTGAACTACTAGATACCTTCCACAGAAACTGCAAAATTAACGTTTATTCGCAACCAAGGGTCCTTCTGTCTATGGCCATGGCCTAAGCTCATAATTGGGAGGCATTTCGATATTCATGCAATATCTTCGGCATTTTCCGGAAACCTGTTCTATGTATTGATCCATGAACGGCCAGGAAGCGTAGCATTGAGCAATAAATTTCGTAAGACAGATTCCGTGTTGCCGCTGATGAAACTGAATATGATCCTCTTTGATGTTGCGTGTCGCATGTTGCACAGTTGCCAGTTTGTGCTGTAAAACTTCTCCGATCCCATATTCTGTCAATTCGACTTTTACCATCGACGCATCTCATAGTGCGTCAGTAGGAGGTCAT
>JACCGJ010000253.1:44990-65533 GCA_013407085.1 Atriophallophorus winterbourni | reverse complement strand
CTTGATGTTCCTGTGCTGATTCACACATACCGTGTTCCTTTAGATTGTCAAGAGTAAATATGAACATCTCTGTCAAAACTTCAGAAATGTCAGGTAGCACGCATGAATACAGCCCTTCCGCATCTGAAACCCTCGTCCAATCATCGAAGCTTGTCAGCAAATTTGTTAGACAAGAGCGATTTCAGGGAAATCCATGTTGGGCAACTGTAATGTTCGTTCGTTTCCAGATATCGCACTATTTCTGCGGTTATTTTTCGCTCGAAATCTTTTGATAACGAAGACAGAATTGTCACCGGCCTGTAATTTCTAACTTTAGATCTGCAACAACCTTTGTAAAGGGGCATTATTTGTCCCAATCTCCAGTCTTTTGGTACCACGCCAGCTTGAAGCAAATTATTAAACATGCAGATGAAGGTTCAGAGATAAGCTGCGCATGACCATTTTTTTGATCAAACTTAGGAGTTATTTTGTCTAATCCTGGAGATTTTTGTACGTTTAATTTCGTAAGTGCTGCGCTACCACCATCGGGGTAATCAATAGTTCACTCAAGGTCAGTCAGTCAAGTAGAATGATTGGTTCCTGAGCAGGCTCCGTGGATTTCGTCGCAAAACCTCCAGCTTAAAAGTCTGCTAACAGGTCAGCTGTCTGTTTCATGTATTCTGTGAAGCCGAAAGAAATTTTTAGGGTAAAGACTTCGGGTTTAATATTCGTTCTATTGTTCACAATAGAACGATGCGTTTCAAGAACTGATCTTCGATATTCCTTTTTCTAACCACTTATTTGATAACACTAGATATAGAGATAGAAACATTCCATCCGTCCTGGATCTAATACTAACGAGTAAGGAACATGCCGTCAAAAATCTCGGCTATGAAACTCCATTGGGTTCTAGCGACCACCTGGTCCTCTTATTCCATTATGTTTGTCAAGCTAAAAGAATGAACGACATCAACAAAACAAAACTACAACTGGATATTGGAAGTCTTCACAATGCTCTTCGAACGATTTCAGACTGAAAACCAGACACCACAGACGTGCATCGTTCTTGGGTAAACTTCATGGAGAAGCTGTGTGATGAAATAAACCTACATTCTAGATTTGTGCCAAAGACAGCGAAAAAACGATTTACTTTCACGTTGAGAAGCCGCACAAGGAAGTGGATTAAGATGCGCAACGATGCATGGAGAAACTATGTCCACAATCCGATGCCAGATAATTGGGAAACATATAGTCTGTTGAGGAACAAGGTCACCTCTCTTATCACCGAGGATAAGCAGTCTCATCAGGCAAGACTACTGACCATGATGGAGCGGAACCCCAAAGTCCTGTACCAGATCGGTAACACTACATCAAAAATTAAGCCAGGAATCTCAGCACTACGCACACCAAATGGTCTAACTACGACTGCGTTCGAGGCTGCCGAAGTTCTTGCAGGTTACTACTGCAAAGTTTTTTGCCCCAAGGAATCAGTGCATCTTACGCTGCATTCGATTGGCTTTTCCAATGAAATACTAAATGAAATCTCAATAAACAATGAGTGTGTCATGCTCAAACTTCTTTGTTTGAATACCGCAAAGTCACCAGGAGCAGATGGAATCACTCCTTTTATCCTCAAACGATGCGCATCCTCATTGTGTGGTCCACTCAGCACATTATTCCAAATTTCGCTCGAAAATAGTATCGTTCCCGTGGAATGGAAATCTGGCATCATCACACCAATCTACAAGGGCGGGAGTCGATCTGACGCTGCGAACTATAGACCAGTTACGTTGTTGCCAGTAATTTCTAAAGTGCTAGAGAGTTTAGTAGCGAAAAAGATCACCCATCACCTCGAAAACAATAGACTGCTTGCGACTGAACAGCACGGTTTCAGGAAACATCACTCATGTCTATCTAACCTCTTGCTCACCTTAAACGACTGGACTGAGTGTGTGGACAATGGTTACTCCATCCACGCATGCTTTTTAGACATGTCAAAGGTTTTCGACCGCGTCAATCATAGTATTTTAATCCAGAAACTTGAATTGCACGGGATAACAGGAAAACTTCTTGCTTGGCTAGAAAACTATTTACGCGACAGGAGTGCCCAAGTCAGAGTTGACGGCGCCTTATCGGAACCATTCAAAATTACGAGCGGAGTGCCCCAGGGTTCGGTCCTCGGACCGATTTTGTTTTTGATCTACGCAAACGACATTCCGGAGCGTGTTAAATGCAAGATTATGTTATTTGCAGACGATATAAAGCTTTGGAGAAGCATACGTACCAATGATGACTGTGAAACTTTGCAGAAGGATCTAAACACATTGCAAGATTGGTCTCTGAGAAACAAACTACCATTCAACTTCCAAAAGTGCAAGGCGTTAAACATTGGAAAGACTGTTAATTACAACTACACTCTTGGGTCCCACCAACTCGTCTGGACAACTAAAGAGAAGGATTTGGGTGTTTGGACCAGTTCAAGTCTGAAGACTTCACTGCAGTGCAAAGCGGCATACAAAAAGGCGTCACAAGTATTGGCGTTATTGAGACGAATTTTCGGCAGATTCTCCAATCAGTCGGTGCCCCGTATCATGAACACCTATCTGAACCAGCGATGGAGTACGCTGTTCAGGCTTGGTCACCCTGGATTCAGAAAGACATCAATCTTCTGCAGCGTATTTACCACCGAACCACAAAGCTTGTACCCGGACTAGCTGCTAAACCATATGAAGAACGTTTGAGGAGTCTCAATCTTTTAGACTTTCGCTGTCGTCAACTAAGAGGTGAACCTCATACTGATGTACAACATTATGCACGTCCCTAACCATCCCTTGTCCAAACTTTTCACACGCTCGCCACCCCGTGCCAGTCGGAAACATGAACTTACAGTGCTTATTCCCACTTCAAGACTGAACTGTCGAAGATATTCGTATGCTGTACGTGTAAGTTTCACATGGAACACCCTCCCCTCCACTGTTACACACTCAGCCAACCTGGATATTTTTAAAGCTAATTTGGACAAATACTTGAGAGACAACCCAAACTTTGATACGATTTACACTACATGAGTTTTCCTGTTCTTCTTTTTTATTGTATATACCTCATAACTCCATCCTATGGTTATTGTTAGGCTAAATGCTTTTTAGACCATTACAACTTTGAATCACTTTGAATCACTTTGAAGTCTATATAAGAGCTTCGGATTCTGGTGCATCTGAGAAATCAATTGCGATTGCAAAGCTTGTTTATCATCCAGAATTAAGCTGATAACTTTTTTCACAGTCGTGTAAATTTTGTTGGTAGCCTTGCGAAACTACCATGCTACTGTCCTTTGTTTCATCCATATTTTAGTCCTGTTTCGTAGTAGCACACAGAGCACGGTAGTTCACTTTTCTGACGCATTTCGTTCCGTCTCTGTTGCGCCTAGCGCTACAAACGTACTCGAATTCTAGGACAACGTGATTGATTGGCGGTTTATAAACGATATTCTCTAGTCGTGGGGTGTGAATGACGGAAAAGCATGCAAATGAATATTTTGATATTCTCTATAGTTGTGGGATCTGATGTAAGTATTAGGTAGATAGTAGACGGCTGGTCTGATCCCCTCAAACGAATAAATATAAAAACGTCGTTATAAAGAGGTGTGTAATCCAAGACGGCTCGAAGTACATATTCAAGTGTCTCTGATGAATGGTCAACCCAGCTATAAAGCTGGGGAAAGTTGACATTCTTAATTATTAATATTTGAGTATTGTACCGGGTTGTTACATAGCGTTGCTGTTGGAGAACGATAGATCACTCCAATAATGCATTGTTCTCCTGAAACAAGAGTCAGTGGGCACCAAAGTGTGTTAGTTATATCAAGGGTCTGGTCGTTCATAGCTCTACAGATAAACGTTTCTGTTATTGCAACTATGTCTGGGGAAGTCCCATTACAAATATCGGACCATTCTATTAATTTTTTGAAAAGGCTGTTCGCTTTTTTATAGATGCAATTAATTGAATTTTTCATGAGTAACGAAGGCGTGTAAACTGAAAGTATTGGTCCGCCTTCTCTGGAGTCGGGCTTAACAATTACTGATGAATTATGTGATATGTGATAAGGCGTTAAGCAGTGTGATGTCGGATTCCTCTGAGTAGTCAGTGGCTGAGATGATAAAACATATGAGCTGCTTATTGGTCGACGACCGCTTGAATCGACAATTAGTTTTCAGTGTGAATTACTTAGTCCGACTCGATTTGAGCCTGACCTACGACGTTTTTTGATGTATTGATGTCTTCTATTTGAACGGAAACGCTGCTATCGGCTGTTTCCAGACGGGGAAGTGTCTGACTTATGACATTGGGTTTGGGTGGGCTTAGTCTAACATCATTGGGTAATGTTCGTTTCCCTGTTCTGTTTGCAATCAAACATGCTTTCTTGGGACTCGGTGACGTTCGTACATATCACGCTCAGCGCGTACGGTGAGTAATTTTTGGGTATCGGAAAGTCAGATTTTTCGAATTTAAAAGATTTGTGCCTTGACTTTGTGAGTCTGGTACAGCAGTTTTGGAGTACAAAGTTGAGTTTGACCTTAACAGCAAATCTCTGTAAGAATTTCCTCTTCCGTGGTCGTTTTAACTGATTCCAAAACTTGATTAACCCAGCTTTTTCTTTTTGTCACACCGATAGCTTTAGTCGCAAATTCCTTCAATAATGGCTCCGAAATCGTTGTATTGATGGCTTACATCAGTGATGCTTGCGTACTCACATGATTTACCAATATTTCTTCAACACGTCGAAGGCTCAACGTGAAACTGACCATTCTATTTTCTAATTTGGCTTCAAAATTTTCTGCACCGTGCTAGGGTTTAGCTTTGCAACGAACACAGACATAACAGGCGAATGGAACCTTTTCATTATTTAATAATGCCTATCGAATCAGGGGCTTTAAAAATACGGGTATATTACCATGTTTTTACCCAGACACCAGAAAAACAGTATGGCTTACTCGCATTGGACTTACCGTTTGTTCACATGTCTTACAAGTGGACTTTTGGGACGAGGATTCCTACTTTCAGCTTGGCCGACTGTGAATATTGTGGCGTTCGCACTGAAGTCAAGTGGTCCAGTCGGTGAGACAGCTTGATCGATCGATTTTTTGTCCGTATGTTGGATCTCGTGATGCGGTCAAACTATTTAGTAGCATGAAGTGGGTTGTTCGGCTGAGTGGTGGGCGTTTGTTTGACAGGTCGATGTGGCTTGTTCGGAACTCCTTATTTCGTCATTTAGCAAATAATCCACAATAACTTGTTAACCACACAAGGTAGAATACTGAAGCAAGTATCAAAATGCATAGCTCAACGCAATCTTTACAATGATAGCAAAACCGTAGAATAGTTAGCGATGGTAAAAGGTTTGCGCTCGTGTTCAAACTGAGATATTTACGCCAATGTGGCAACTTTGCTATTAATCAGTCGACAACAGCAAAACTGATAAATTCCGATAGATATGATGGAAAGTAGTTCAGAATTTTCGGAATGGAATAAATCCGAGCAGATTCGGCGGAGATATGACCAGAAGTGTCTGAGCAAACAATGCGACCGCTCAGCAGTTGTCAGTTAGCCGAACGCGGTAAATAGTAGGCAGTTCCTAGCTTCCTCCTTCACAGTTGACAGTCATGCCTTCACATGAATAAACCAGTGGCAGTCTTCACCGTTGGTTGTGAACGAAAGTCGGAAGTAAGTTTTAATAATAATAATAATAAACGTGTGTTATTTTGGCAAAATTCGATCGAAGTCGACCATGGATGTACATCAATATCCCATGAATTTTTATGTTCTACATCTTTTCGAAAGACTATACATTCCGATTCGGTGAAAGTAATCTTTCTGCAGCACTCGCAATGATTAGCAGATCTCGGGCGTTCGGAGTCAGTTGCAAGCCGGCGGCGTGATCTGCGTTCAACAGCTAAGAGCTGTATCTGCTCCTCCACAGCTGGTAGAGAATGCTTACACAATGCCTTCAATGTGCTCGGTCAAAAGCAAGTTCTTCCAAACTCACGTTGTCAATGACAAGAGCTTTCGTATATCTTTTTTAAACAAACAAGCTTTTGAAAGCAATTCAGTATTAGTCAATTTATCCATCCAAAATATGTTCAAGATACGACGGATGCGTCATAGATGGGAAGCATTCAGCTCCCGCTCGTGTCTCGCGTGGTTGGCCCAGGTTTCACTGCCGTACATGAAAGCATTTAGTATGCACGCGCTGCATAACATCATCTTTGTCTTTAAGGTCAACTAGCGTTTACCCCAAGCAAGAGAGTTCAATCGGGACAAAATGAGAGCAGCTCTATTAATCCGCTCCGTGTCTAGCGAGTGTTTATCCGCAATGGTTGAACCATTACGTCTGAAATGATGTATTTGTTCAAGCTGACAGTTTCCCACTTCAAAGATTATTTATCATATTACCTATACGGTTCTCTGCCGTGTATCAGTGTATTTCTGTAATTACACAGTTGCCTTGATTTCATTATCATGACCAAAGCTTCCAAGTAGTCAAATTCTCCCGCAACATTCAGAAAAAGTAAACACGAAGAAGAAACAATGAGTCTCCTAAACACTTGAAATCTAATGGTAGCCCGCAATTTTTAAATGTTCGCGGTTAAACACTAGTCTCACCACGCCGAATTCTGTTCAAGTATCCAAGGAGACACTGGACGCTTACGGTCAAATACTGTTCTTTTGGGTATGATTTGTCAGCGATTGTCGGAACTGGATAATCGTACCACATCATACAACGTCGAAACAAGTGAAGTCACTCTGTCTGACATTGATCAATGTGAGAATTCAATCTATGAAGTTTTCAAATCGACGAAAACACGCTTTCATCGAATTCAAATCCAAAGACGCAGCTAAGTCGGCTACGCAGCTGTCGAAGGTAAGTTGATAGCCGATCGGACAATCCGAGAAATGTTGTGATCTGAGCGTCATTCCACATCTTTTGATTCCAATGACGCGACGGGAAGCAAAATACGCATTCGATGATCCCAAATCAGCGTCTGCTGTTAAGTCTACTTGTCGGCTTTTCACATGAACTGATTTCCTTGGACCGCTACGCAGGATGAAGTTCGGTATTTGTTCCAGAAGGCATAAAACTTCGAATTTAATGTGAATCCGAAACAGAAATCCATAGGCTGTAGTCGCGTTACCTTGTGAACGCAAAAAGATGCACTTGAGTCCTTTTAAACAATGCACAACTATCTTATTCGTGATTGTCTACTTGTCGTTAATTTCGCGTTCAAAAAGCATAAAGAGCGAGTTACAAAGTCGAAAGTGAACGATTACCAATCCAACATTCGTGAACCATCGTCTAAAAGACAAAAATTGGACAACAAGGAAACTCTGGTAAGCAAACCTCCAATCGTTCCGATCTATTGTGCTCCGTTGGAATTGAAGATGGCAAAGCCGAAGAAGATAGCGAAGCCAGTTTTAGCAACAAACATGCCGTACTAACCAATGAAGCTAAAACGTAGTCCAAAGTCAAAGAAAAGCTGATCCCGGAAGAAATATGGACAAAATAATCACGTGTCAGATAAATAAAGTTGGTAAATAAATCTGATCCTAATTTTCATACTGCAATTTCTTTGTTTAACGCATTTACCATATAAAATATCTAATCATCCAAAACTACTTTTACAATTGTCTTTTTACAACTGTGAATTAGTGTCAGCGACGCGAGTTTTAAGCAGGGTCCGAACCGCAACTGGGGTATTTTATTTACTGAGTACTTGTACCGGTCGATTCAGCGTAGATTTCACTACTAACAGCCTTCTGATAATTGTACCCAATTAAACGGAACATATTTTTCAACGTACCACGTCATACAGATCTAAAACCATCAGTTATAATAGACTTGTCGGAAAGCAGAACAGATGAGCGGCGTGAATAACGTATTTACACCATTTAAATATTTACATGTATCATTTCGTCGCACACTAGTTCAATTAAGGCTGCCAACTAGCGGTCAGTAGTAACCTTATCTTGAGCACCATTTCTGTCGATGACGTAGAATTTGACACACCGGCTAATGACGTTGAAAGGTCTAGGGGCTTGCAGGTGTTTGCACGTGTAATTATTTCTTATAAAAACAAAATATCATGAATGTAAACCACTCAGCAAATAAACGTTACAAGTGTAAGCGCGAGTAAGATGGCCACCTAATTGACGCATGAACGATCAGAACTCAGAACTCGAATGGTTTAATGGTAGAAAAAGCAGTTTGCTTAACAATAACCATAGGATGACGGGTATATGGAGTAAAAGTACAAAATCTTTCAAAAATCAATAGGGGCAGTCACAAACCACACGGTTTGTCATATACTCAGCGAATTAAAAAGCGAAAACCGCCACAAATTCCAAGAATGTGATTTCTTCAGGCAAAATGTTCCAAGCGATACAGATTCTTTCCGAGAAAAAAATTCGACGAATATCCAATGGAGAATACGGAATGCTTAACATTCGCTTTTAGAAATGTAAATTTCTTTAAGGGGACACCAACTTTGTCGCACGATGATAAATCTTGATAAGTAGTTCGATATAATTTCTCAGCCATGGTACCCAGGTTGGATGGAATATTACATACCAGGATGTAAATGCGTATTAGTTAACCGGGGTAAAGTTTTGGGCGTACAAATCCTGAATATCCTTTTTAGACGACTCAAGATAATGCTGGCTTTATTGTACACTGTCCGGCAATGATATCCAGGCTCAAGGTTAAACGACACCAAAATACGTAAATCATTTTTCTGCAGTGGTATAGACGAGATCTTGCGTGCCAACCTGATACGCGTGGTGCTGAGACTTTCCAAGCCGCAGCATTTTACATTTTTATGGTTCAATGGTAACTCATTTGACTAGGACCAAAAGAATAAGGTTCACGTATTTCGTTGTAATGCCATACAGTCATTAACATACGTGACGCGTTTTCATATTTTAATATCATCGGCATACATTATCAAGTTACATCCAATGTCCTCTACTATATCGTTCATATACACGAGAATAGAAGAAGTCGAAGCACCGAGACTTTGGAACTCTACTTGCGACGTCTATTCTTCTATAGAAGATGCTGCCAACGTGAACTTGACCGTGTCTCTATCAGTAAAACAGTTCTTTATCCAATTCAGCAACATTCCCTTAGTTCCATAAGCTTCATGATTATAATAACATGTCATGGTTGACTATAACGAACGCTTTGGAAATATCGATGTAGCAAGCATGTACCAGTGCACGTCCCGTGCCTTGGTCCAATTTTTGAACGATGTAAAAAGGTCGGATAAACAGCAACGATTTCTTCGAAAACAGTGTTGTGCTGCAGTCAAAATATTTTTTTAAAAATGTACTCTTATGTGCGCAGTCACAATGTGTCCAATTGATTTAGCGATCATCGAAGTAGCGTTACCGGTCTGTAGCAAGTGAAAGTAAGTGATTGACTTAGTTGGGAACACTAATGTCTGTTGCCACATCATGAGATTCGATCAATTCAGGAGGGAGACGGAGTAGTGTGCCGTAATCAAAATCTGCTGCGGAACAACGCAGAGCTTATTTGACAGTAGCACGTAGACCAAGAATGATCGATGGCAGGTTCTCGACCCAGTTTTCCATATCACCATGTGACGTAAGCGCGGCTTTTAGCTGTCGATGTAACCGTTCTGTACTTGCAGAAATAGTTTACGGAACATCGACATCAACTCTTCGAGATCTTTTTGCATTTGTGTGCTAAAATAATCACCAGTCGTGTGATTAATGTGAGAAAGTGTGGCATTGTGAGAGATGTCATGTAGTTAGTCTGCAATGCCAGATAGGTTTTGGAGACTAGCGTTCTCGTTCATTACGGATAAAACTTTTCGGTTTTTATGTAGACACGTTGTTTGCGGGCTCGTAGAGTTTTTGCACGGTAAGAATGGAATTGTGCTGCGATTTGTGCGAACCAGAGGCAATGGTCGTTCATACCAAAAGAAGGAATGCTAAAGTGTGATATAGTGTTTGCAGAAAAATCTGCAAATGGTGTATCAGAAAATGCTGACTCAAAATCTATTTCGGAAATGAAAAATATATGGGAGAGCAAAATAAAAAAGTAAATGAGAGTACATGGTTAGAAGTAAAATTTCAAAAAGAAAACATGCCAGTCATCGAAAGGCCAGTTATCGTTACTCCAATGGAGGAGTTATCCTTCAGTGATGATGAGGTTAAACTTGCTCTTGCCACAACTAACCACCATAAATCTGTTGGCCCAGACGACATTCACCCTTAAATTATGAAGAACCTGGCGCCAAAACTAGCAGAGCCAGAGGGTCGTCTTTTTAACGCTTTCTTGCAACATGGATATATTCCGAGTATTTGGAAGCTAGCTGATGTGGTTGTGTGATGTGTGTGGCAGACGATACTCATTTTGTATTTACAGACCTCTAAATCTTACTAGCATTATTTGTAAAATACCGAAGAAACTTATTAGGGATAGGATCTGTCTCAGCTCGGATTCCTTAAAGGGAAGTCTTGCCTAACAAATATCTTGTGTTTTCTAAATGAGGTCACCATGAGGCTAGATAAACGCCAACACGTTGAAGTTTTTTACTTGGACTTTTGCAAAGCCTTTGATTCGGTAAGCCACAGATTGCTTGCAAGTAAACTTGAATATATGTGTATCGATGGTCTTCTGAAGAAATGGATAATAGGCTTCTTAAGCAATAGATTCTTTCGCGTCAGGATAGCCAGTATGTATACATCGAAAGTAAAAGTTGTTAGTGGAGTCCCAAGGGTTCCGTACTCGGATCGCTACCTTTCCTCATATTCATTGATGATTTGGCAGCGTCGCTTAATTGTCCCTGCTATATTTTGTGAATGATGTAAAGTTTATCGAACCACTGAATGAACAGAATTTTCTTGAGGATATCGAAAAGGTCATAAAGTGGTTTGATACATGGGATCTACCAGTTAACTTCACTGAAACCTATCTCATGTCAAAAACAATTAAAAAGCTAGAGCTTGCTGAATCAGATGGCATACTTGAGATAAATGGGGTGTCGAAAGTTCGAGAATTAGGTATAGAGTTTTCAGCGGAATTTAAAGAGACTGATCAATGTGCAGCTGCTGCACAACGCGCTAGGAGCGAGCATTTTCGCCTTTGATAAGTTTGATCTTGCAGGTCCAAGAGTGTTTTCATACAATTATACAAAGTGGTCGTTAGACCACTTCTTGAATTTTGCGTCCAACTATGGTCATATTATATAGGAAAAGATATTGCCAAGCTTGAAGGTGTTCAACGACTAGCTACACGTATGACTGTAGGTCAATCAGGTAGGTCGTATGAGGAACGATTGCTGAGTCTAGATCTCTTCTTAATGAAAAAAGGCGGCCAGGTTGGGGCCTGATTACACCCTTCAAAATCACGACAGGTTTCAGTACTGTTTATCCAAGTGAAATGTATGCTCTGGCGCCAAGTGTGGGTACTCGAGGCCACCCATTAAAACTGACCAAACGACATGTCAGGTCAAATGTTCGTAAGTATTTCTTTAGTGAAAACGTAGTAAATTACTGGAATCGTCTACCTAAATAAGTTGTTTGTTCTATTTCGGTGAGGGGTTTCAAGAAGTGACTGGACTATGTGTGGCCTTCTTTATTTCCTTATTTTTATCCGTAATTGAATAGTTGGTATGGTCCTCATGTTGTCTTTGGAACGTACCAATTTCTCAACTCGCCTATTTTTGAGGGGAGATTTTCTGTTGCATTCCAGATTATTCTCATACAAGAAGATATTTGTGAGGATATTGCTTGAAGTGGCATACCACCGGAAGAAATCTGGACGCTCGATTGGCTCGTTAGCCACTTACTGTCCGGGGCAAACTAAACTGATCTGAAAAGGTTCGGTGTTCACTAATTTGTAGCGGTTGATCCAGCTGAGATTTTACCAATAATAACGTACGCCTTATGATTATTTTACTCAATAAACCGGAACCAAATTCTCAACGTTACACGGCATACAAATCCAAAGCAACCACACACGATTGAATTGTTCCGAAAGAGAACCAGTGAGCCGCTTAAATAATGCTTTCAAATTGTGCACATATTTACATGTATCGTTATAACAAAACAATAACGAAACATGTAGGATTAATAAAATAAATTATACAATGATGAGAACACAACATACTCGACCTAACTGATATGCAAGTTTCGGTAGATCAATATTACAAGCTTGTTGTCGTGAAGAAAGTAAATTCTGTTCTTGATACACAATTCTCCGTCAGATTACCTGTTACCTTAAAGTGAAACTACTTTATCCTTGGTTAACTCCATAAATACTCCATAAATACTTTGGGATAAGGCTTGACGTCGTGATCGTTGGAGATTTCAAATTGACAAGAACAAAAAAATAATTTTGGCAGTAATAAGTGGTATTCTCTGCAGCGTCTTACCTAAAGGAATTCTAGACGCTGGATTGACTCGTTAGCGATTTACTGCCCTTGCAAACTGAACTGAATCGAACAGAACCAATCGATTTTCTGAATAGCGGTTCTTTCAAATTGGGCGCATTATTAAAATGGTGTCAGGCGACATGGATTCCGCTGCTGGAAATTTGAGTGTATGCCGAATGGATCCTAATGATATCATCAATCTCGCAGAAAAGTTTGTTATACAGTATTATACTGTTATGCGTGAGCAACCCGCTCAGCTCCACCGCTTCTATAAGGATGATTCTGCTATGATCCGAGAAAATGCCACAGTTTTCGGACAAAAACTTATTCACCAAAACATAATGAACACGAATATACATGATTCAAGAGTAGGAATTCTTAGGTTGGATGCCCTCCGGGCCAATGGCAATAGCGTGCTCATTCAAGTTCGAATATTTTCTTAATTAACTGCCTAGGTTGCTGGCGAAATAAGTTTAAATAAAGGGCCGGCTCGGCGATTCATGCAGAGTTTTGTCCTGCGAGAGCAAGCGTTGTATGATTTCTATGTTCTGAATGATATATTCCGATATCAAGATCATGTTTATGGAGACGCAATGAATGACGATTCCACTGAAAATGGTGCGTTCTTACGTTTCGTCATCGACTCTTGTTAGCTACCGCTTGTGAGTCTCCTGATCAATTTAGAAATGACATACCAGTGCAACCACAACATGCCTCATCGGAAAAGGTATTTGATGCGATTCGTAAACTTTTATCTAGGTACGCATGAATGTCTGGGAAGACAACAGGACGGATGATTTAGTTGATATGAAATCTCCGAATTCTCCACGAATGCCCTATGAAGTTACTCCTAAAGAAATCGGTTCGTTTGATACTAGGAAGCAGGATCAACACACTGTTATTCAAGAAACACAACCTACGAATATGCAAACATCTCATATAGAACCGGAACCTCAGAGTCCACCGGCTGCGCAGAATTTCAGTTGGGCCCAGATTTTGGCAAAACAACCAGGCCCTGGAGCAGCAACATCTCAGGTCACAAAGACTCAGCGTACTGCAGCAACTGCAGTTGTATCTAAGCCTGATGAACAAGCGAAAGTTGTTCGATCACCTCTGACTACTGGGCCAAATTCAGCAGCTGCTAGGTAAGTAACTTTGCCGATTTATCTTTAGTTTCATTCGGCCTATTCTTACACTTTCATCAAATCGCGGGACTCAGTTTTGATGGGTATCATCAAATCAATTTTCATTAGCAGTTTTACAGCCCGCAAAGTTTTCGTCAGGTTGTAAAGCTTATGACTTCGCCCCGCTTTTATTTTACCCGTATTTTTATCTGCCTTTTTTGCTTCATTTTTCCTGGCACTTTGTCTGGCTCCAGACTTGTGCTTTATGATGACGATTATTTCACCGCGCTTTCTCATTTTTTGATTACCATCCAATTATTATGCTTTGTGGGTGGTTAGTTGCTTAATCATTTACGGTGACACGTGGAGTGACGAGGAAAACTTGTTGTGATGTATAGCACCGAAAGTCACAATTATGGTGGTGTGCTGATTTCGCTCTACTCGTTCACGAATGCCTGTTGCATTCTAGTTGTAGGCACCTCATCGCGGCCTCCAAGTATTTGATAACCGATGTCTCCGCAGCATTTTAGTTGTTGTTATTGTCGCTTACGAAACGATACTCCGAAATAAGCTCTTCAGTAACGATGTTGATATGCAGAATCAGATTAACTTGCACACATTACGCTGGTTTGGCCACGTTTTACGGATACCGGGCCAACGAATTCCGAAACAGATTTTTTCGTCAAGCAACACCCCAATTGGCGTGAATCTGTGGTGTCCAAAATGTCACATGCCATAGGCAGCGAAATACTCACTAGTAACTTTTCCAAACTAGGCGCAGCACGTTTTCGGGTTGCGGTCCTACGGTCAGATGTCGCAGTGGTTAGCTACGTATCAGGATATGTCACGAAACCGTGTTCAGTGGCGATTTTCTACTAAGCATCTTGGATTGTTTGCTTAACGTTGCATGTTTTCAAGCGGAGTGGCAAGGAATGCTTGTTATGATGCATGCTGTCGTGCTGGTGTGTTTCTACATGTTTACGAAACTTGATTGAATGCAGTTCCATTCGAGGTTTAGGCATCTTATTTTGTTTGTGCTTACTGTTCTATATAATTCGTAGTCCCACCCTTCCACATCTATTAGTATTTCACTTTTTTATGGTTGTATGGCAGTTAAGCATTCATTACATGCTACTTGTGCAGCATTTTTGTGCTGTGCGGCTAACATCGTGCTAAATTGATTGGCCAACGGTAGTGAGCTACATGCTGAAACACGCTGGAGCTTCACTACCATTTATGTTCCCCCCTCATATCTGTCTAGGCTTGGGCAACCTGACAGTATATTAGCTCACGTGCAGTCTCTTACTGTGCGGCACTGCCTGGATTATGCTTGTGCTTTCGTACCATACATACCATACCTGTGTAATGCTGTCTCTGATGATGATGTGATCTTTGTAAATGAACGATTGCTTCATTAGTCGGTTTAAAACAAGGTTTTTACCATCAATACAAATAAACTATTCATGGACCAATGTCAAATTTGGTGTTTGTATTTGGCATATCCAACGTGATTTTATGAGAGTTATGCGTCGAAATTTGCTGTTGTAATGCTGTCATTGATAGCGGTTGTGTTTTGATGACGTGTGGTTTAGTTAGCTTCGTGTTAATGCGAGTCTTCTAAGCAAAAAGACTTGAAACCCCACCGCAATTGTTGTTGGCCTCCTTCGGTTGATATTCACCATCGATGTACATCACGAGCGCAAGTGCTCAATTCCAATTCATACCTATAGAGCGTTAGTTATCAGCTGACAGTGATAGCGAAAATCGCACCATCAGCCTGTCGTCCTATCACACGGGTGAAACTTGTCTGTTTATCGTTTTCTAATAACCGTTCGTCGCGCTGAGATTAGACCTTAATGTGGTGTATTGGTTTGTATACCTCCATGACCCATTGAAAGATAATGGGTGGTCTTTTGGTGCCAGCACAGCTACTGATAACATTGAGGTCGATGGACAGAGGTCAGACAAACTCAGTCTCAACCAAATGCCTTGTGGTTCAGGCTTTTTAGCCAAGGGCTCCGGGTTGGGCTAAGGGGGCTAAGCCAACTCCTCACTTCTACCAGGGCAACCGGGTAGTATCACGCCCACAAGCAAGTATGAAAATACAACTGTAAATGACAGTTCCTGTGCTCCCACGCTCTCTGCTCCCGCACTCTGCTCACAATGCTTTCAATGATCTCACACTGCATGCAAACTTTTGAAATGACCGTTTTGTAGTTCATTGGGTAGCCCTGACAGAAGTACAGCTTCTTCACCAAGCTCTCCAAATTTAGCCACTTCGAGTATTTCGCCTACTTCGAATGCCTTTAGAGCGTTCTTCTGCCCGCACCTACTTTTCAACTTAACGGCGTTTAATGTACGGACTTTAGCCAGCACACTTGATAGCCTCCATGTCGATGTATGCTGTTTGTCGGAAACACACATGCATAACTCTAGCTCGGTTAAGCGATTGTCTAATCGTTTGAATTTAAGCCAGTCATACTATCTACGCCTGTCCACTGATGACGACGCCATGGTATCTGGTCAAGCTGGTGTCGGAATCGTTTTGAGGTCGCACTGTTAGACTGGATCCCAGTCGATAGTCGCCTTTGTGCAATAAGACCACATGGTTCGTGCAAAAAAGGCTGATATCACAATCAATTCCACAACCTGTTTGTGCTTGCTGCCTATGCACCGACTAATTCTAGCTCTGTACTTACCAAGGATGGGTTTTTATGGAAAATTACAAGAACACATTAGATGTGCATCGATGAGTGACATCGTTGTTTTAGCTGGAGACGTACGCGCCTGTTGGTCGTTTATCTTCAAACGGGCATTTCATGGGTGGAAGGTTTGATATCGATTGCCATCTTAATGACTACGGCGAAAGATTGCTTGGCTTGTTCTCAAAGCACAGACTACCTTGCCAGCAATAACTTCCGCCATTCGAAGCGTCACTGCTTCGTCGGCGGCCTCGTTCACGCAAATTGACCATATTGCTATCGGCTAGTCGTGGCGAGGAAGTGTGCGAAATTGCCGTTCATAATGTGCACCTGTCTAGAGTCCGATCATGCATTAGTAGGTGCTAAGCTCTCGATGCGTTTTGGTGGGAAACGTAGAAATGTTGCAAAGCAATTGAATGTTGCCAGGCTTAATGATCTCCCAGTTCTCCGAGGGCTTTTGGCCAATTTTAGTTTGCATCTTTCTACAGTTCACTAAAATAATATCGATGAACAATGGAGTGGGATTCAAACTACCATGGAAACAGCCGCGTTGGATAGTTGTGGGTTGACTTTCTGTGTAGATCAACACTGGGTTTCTGCGAACTCTCTAACTAATGGACCAACGTCGGTCGCTTTCTGCTGATATCATACTAGATGCGCCAGGAATGCTTATTAAACGTAAACTAGTTGCCCGTTTGTGAACCGACCGGGAAATTTGGTGCAGTTCTAAGGCTACGAAAATGGAATCTGTGGCATCTGTAGGAAATTTCAGAAAATTGTTCCCACTCATCAGTGAGCTGATACGCTGATACCTGATGGTTCGCCAGTTTTTAAAATGCAAGGGCACGTGGAGCGATGGTCAGAACATTTTGATGCACAGTTTAACTGGTCTTCTTTACCCACTGATTTCGGGGATTTGAAACACTGCACCCCATGGTTGATTTCTCCCGAATGGTTGCGTTTTAGTTTGCGAACTTCAAGCGCTGAAACGCCAACATATGGGCTGGTTGAAAGCTCTTCCGATGGTTTTGTGAGAATAGTGCGAACTTCAAGCGCTGTTAGCCAACATATGGGCTGAGGAAAGCTTTCCGATCCCTTTGTGAGAATCAGTAGTTGCTCCAGTTTTCAAAAAAATTCCTGCGATTCATGCGAAAATCATCGCGGTATCAGTCTCATTTCAGTAGCTCCTAAAATACTGGTCTCCATCTTGCTTCACCATCTTGCTTCACCGGTTAAATATCAAACCGGAAGAGCAAATCAGTGAGGAGCAAACTGGGTTTCGTGCAGATCAAGGATGTATAGATTAAATCTTCACACCGTCAGTTACTGGAGCAGCTCCACACATTTCGTAGGCCAATTATCGTGGTATTCCTTGACATTTGAGCGGTATTCGATTCAATCGATCGCGAAAGTCTTTGGAACGGTCTGCTGACACATGGAGTGCCCAATAAGTATGTTTGGATCTGGAAAGCATTATATTGCCAAACTTCGGGCAGGGTTCGAACGTACGGACAGTTGTCGTCCTCGTTCAATATCTCCTGTGGAGTAAGGCGGGGCTGCCCTATCTAGTCGTTCTTTTTTAACTTCACGATCGACGATGTTCTAAGGAAAGTTGTAGCTAGTCTGGTGTTGAACTTCTGCCGGGTGAGAGAGCTACCAGTTTTGAAGTATGCGGATAGCATCGTGCTTCTGGGAGATGACCCTCGTATGATGCAAAAAGCCCTGGACTGCCTGGCATTTGAAGCTTTGAGGTATGGCATGTAATTTGCGCCGAACAAGTGTAAAACATTTACCCATGACTTTAGCGGCTCTCTTCCAAATCTAAATGTGTGTGATGCCAATCATAAATTGGTCGACAGCTTTATTTACCTCGGCGGTTGTGTCGAGGATGAGATCTCACAACGTGTTCGCAAAGCGGGTGTAGCGTTTGCTAACCTTCGACATTTGTGGCGTCGGAGCGATGTTTCACTCCGTACTAAATGGCGAGTGTACAACGCAGTGCTACACTTTATGATTGCAAAACCTGGTCTATCCGAGCGGAAGATGTCCGTCGGCTTTCTGTTTTTGACACCCGTTGCCTGCGTATTATTCCTGGCAATCGGTGGCAGCATCCCGTTACAAATATAGACGTCTGCAAGCGTGTGTTAGGACCAAGCGACCACGGACTAAGAGAAATGCTATTGCTTGCTCGTTTGCGATGTCTGGGACATGTTTTAAGAATGCCTACTCACCGTTTACCGTACCGCGCCTTATTCGAAGATTCCGATAGGAGCTAGGAGAAACGATCAGGTAGCCCGTGCATGACGTTGCTCGTTGGGATGAAGAAACTCACCGTAGCTCTAGGCTCCGTGGGGCGTATTAGTTTGCCTGGGTGGGGTCCGAAATATCCACCTAATGGTTGGCTGGAAACCTTACGGTTATGGCTGTAAACCTAAGTCAGTGGCGTCATTTTCATAATTTTTTAATCCGGTGTTATTATATATTTCATGAGAAACAAACGGAAAAATCGCATGCAGTGAAACTACTAAAAAGATGCTTGTTGTGCATTTGCTTTTGCATTTTCCGCTTGCCCGCTTTCCTTTTTTCACGCGCTTGCTTATCTGCTCATCCTGCTTCATGTCGTTTGTCACTTTCTCTGGCTACAGACTTGTTCGTCATGATGATGATGATGAATAAATATTCAATTTGTCCATGTGCGAAAATTCTGTTAATTGGTGGTTTATGATTTGGTTTTCAGGGCACGTGGGGGTGCCGGTAGACCACAAATCGCGTCGGCCGATCAAAATTATGCTCGCGATGTAAGTTGTTTTTCTCTCTCGTTGCTTCAGTTTTCCACCCATCCTGTGAGTCTAGACGGAATTGTGCTAGATCTTCGCATCGTTCGATCGTGAGCTAAATATCCGTTTCATTTTTTAATATCCACCATTCAAATCAACTGGGACGTGATCCTAGATGAGGTGCAACAGAGTGAAAAAGGTGGTGGTGTGAGTCTGAAATTTGAGCATGGATAAAACTGTGCACAATCGTAGCGCTATGGAAAGTACTTCAGAATTCACATGGGTTCCATGCGTATTATTATTAGTGTCGAAGTTGCCGAACGAGTAATAAAATTTTTGGCAATGAGTTCTCCAGTGATGTTGGTTTTTTCTAGCAGACTGATGCCACTGCCATAGTCCAACTTATTTTCCTATTTCTATTTTCATTTTTATATCTGACTGGGTATAGGCAACCTGACTGTATCTTAGCTCATGTGCGACACTGCTTGGATTAGGCTTGTGATTACATACGTACTAGCTAGATTGCCGTCTTTTTGTGGGTTCTAGGCAGTCAATCAAAGAATCACCTCTCTGACGGTGCACCGACCGCTGCCCCGTTTCAGTCAACGGAGCACAAATTGCAATTATTCATCCTGTGGCTAGAATTTGTATTTAGTCGGTTTCAAAAGCCGGCTTAACATTAATTTATTGGTCTGCATTTGAGTCAGTTTTAACGTAAGAATTGATTAAGTTGGCGAGGCTTGCTATTCACGCGTTTTTACTGCTCTTATTTTTGAGGCGAAGTGCAGCGCGTCATGTTCAAGCTGAGAGAAAGCGGATAATGTTCTTATCTGCTCAGCTTAAATCATCCCGATCTGTATAGGGCTGGACCATCTGAAAGTATCTAATCTCCGTTGCAGTCATCTTGGCTAGAACAAGCATATGATTTCATATATAAATACATGCCTTTGAACGGATGTACGTTTTGCGTTATGCAGTTAACACCTTGCTAAATTTTTGTGAAATTGGTCGTGAGCTGCATGCGGAAACAATATGGTCTCGCTGCCATTCCTATTTTTCACACGTTTAGACCCCACAACTTGACAGCATCCTAGCCCACATGCAGTCTGTGACTGTGCGACAATTTACCTGTATCAGGCTTGTGATTTCGCACGTACATACATTCATAAATACATACACGGATGTGCAATCGTGCAGTACCTCGTGCTGCACCGCGCTAAATTGATTGGCCAGAGGTAGTGAGCTGTATGCTGAAACAGGCTGGAGTCTCACTACCGTTTCCTGTTCTTTTTTCTACCTCATCTGTCTAGGCCTAGGCAACCTGACAGTATCCCAGCCCACGTGCAGTCTCTGACTATGCGGCACTTTGCCCGGATAAGACTTGTGCTTTCATACCATACCACACCATACATACATACATACACCTGCACCTGATGTGCAGTCGTGCAGCACTTCTGTGCCGTACGGCTAACGTCGTGCTAAATTGATTGGCCAACGGTAGTGAGC
>JACCGJ010000253.1:0-43990 GCA_013407085.1 Atriophallophorus winterbourni | reverse complement strand
TGATTGGTTTTTTCGTCCCCCCATTGCTTGTTGTCGCCTGCTACTCGGATGTATCAGTGTTGCGTTTCGCTTTGTCGCACAGAATATAACTGGTTGAATAGGATTTGTTTTAAACCTTACAGTGTTATGATACAATGTTTTGGAACGTGGGACAAATATCCATTTTAGATTAAGTTGTTATTTCACGTGATATTTAAGCTATTTCAATCAGTTGTTTTTTCGAAAAAATGATTGTAAGTTGTGCCGTTCCTATCTCTGTTACTTTCGCTATTATTACTATTTGGGGATGTTTTGTATCCCATTTATCTGTGTTCGTTTAAATAGTAGCTTGATCGGCCTTCAATCGTGTTTATGTTTTTTGATCGAATGTTCCATTAGTAACCTTCATTATTCCATTGAAAGAGATTGGCTCTGACGGTATGTATATGGTATGAAAGCACAAGCCTGATCCAGGCAAAGTGCCGTACAGTCAGAGACTGCACGTGGGCTAAGATACTGTCAGGTTGCCCAGGCCTAGACAGATATGAGGGGGGGATAGAAATGGTAGTGAGACTCCAGCGTGTTTCAGCGTGAAGCTCACTACCGTTGGCCAATCAATTTAACAAGATGTTAGCCGCACAGCACAGAAATGTTGCACGATTGCACATCCGTGCAACGGTGTTTTTTCATATTTTTCAACTTACCAAAGCAGAGCAACAACGGTCCTTATATATATTTTGCAACCCATCTGTACATTGGTGCCGTTTCACATAAACAATGAGATTTACAAATCGATAACGGGGTTACACTTCGTTAGGAACAGTGATAAAATAAACAGTGGAGGGGAACAGTGGTAAGTTTTTTTTTTGTCATACATTTACACACATCATTTTTTGAATTTTTTTTGAATTTTTTTGATAAAGTTTTTTGAACAGAGAATGTCAGGGAGTAATAGAGATGATGCACTCTTTCCATTGATGTCGGTTCATTGCCATCGTTGCCAATGTGTCGAGCCATACACTCTCCCCTTCTCTTGCACCCCATCCAGGCAAGCGCGCTCGTCCAACTCTAGCTAGACCAGAAGTGAGCCTTTTCAAGCCACTCTTCCATGTTAGTGGCTGACCGCCAGCCACTTTTTCCAATCTGTACCGGCTGACGCATAAAGCGCTCGGTGTGGTAACCGTTCGGGTTTCATGCGCAGGACGTGCCCCAACCAGCGGAGGCGACGTCGGTTAATGGCTGTCTGAAGGCTAGTGCCGTTGCTTCCTAAGACGCGGCGCCTGACCTCAGAATTGCAAACGTGGTGTTGCCACCGTACGTGAGCAATCCTACGCAAACAACGTTGGTCGAAAACCTCAAGCCTCCTAACATCTTCTGAGCGAACTGTCCAACATTCACTCCCGTATAGCAATACTGTCCTTACCGAGGTGGAATATATCCGTCCTTTGATCCCCAAGCTTAAATCACGTCTCTTCCAGAGGCACATTAAGTCTAGCGAATGCCATTCTGGCTTTAGCAATTCTGGACGGCTCTAGCAATTCTTAATTCCTTAATAAAAGGGATTATATGTATTCTCACATCTTGCTGACTATCAGCATTTAAAAGCGAGGAAAAAGCATTATCGAAATTTCAGCGTTGGACTAATGTTTAAAAGCAAAATCGATACCTATTTCGCATAAAAACTATTTTAGAAAAATAGTAAAATAACGGGATAAATTTAAACTCGAGTGCTTAATAGAATGCTGTTTGTTAAATCGATCCTGATGGAAGTAGAATAAGGGACCTAAGAGACTGAGACCATTCGCGGTTGGTGCTACATTCAAACAGGAAAAGCTATTCCCACACAACTTTGAAAACCGAAGGATCCCATACTAAAAGTGGACAAAACGAATGTTGTCTACAAAATACGACGCAAACATTGTGCTTTACGTTAGGTAGAAAGAAGACTGGTTACACAAGCACGAGACACGACCACAAGTCTCTTGTAGCAATAAACGTAGATAGTGAAGGACATAAATGCGATTGCAATCAATGTGTAATCCTTACCACCGGTAGAACACGCCATACACCGCAATTTCTCGAGTTATTGCATGCAACGACCCATAACCGAGGTATATCACCCACTGTCTGCACTAAAAGCATAATCTGACCCTATTCGACAGAATTCGCATGGTTACTTCCAGATTTTTAATTATGGGTGACTTCAATTTACCGGATCTGGAAAGCAGTATTATTAACCCTGAACACTTCCTCGAGCGCGCATTCAGTGAGTTGTTGGACAATATTCCTCTTTATAACCACATTGCTTGTGATATCCCATACCACGGAAACGAATTACCTTCATTCATGGATCTCGTTCTGACAAGCAATGAGCACGACATTGACAACGTTGCTTACGAAAGTCCAATTAAGTGATCACGTCTTCTTGGAGTGTTTGCTTAAACATGTTGTCAAGCGGAGTGACGAGAAAAGCTTGCTATGATGCATGACAGTGAAAGCCGCAAGGAAGCTGCCATGCTGATGTCGCTCTACTCGTTCACGAAGCTTGTTTGAATGCATGTTCCATTCGAGGTTTAGACACCTCTTACCAGTTTGTGCTTACTCTTCTATCAAATCCGTAGCTGTTTGAGTCCCACCCCTCCCTATCTTTTAGGATTTTACTTTTTCATGGTTGTATGGCAGTTAAGCATTCAGTACGTGTTACCGGTGTAATGCTGTGTATGATGATGATGATCACGTCGTCATTCAGTTTGACTATCTGTTTACGGCTGTAAGAACAGATGATGCCCTTAAAGCAGTTAGACGGATCAACATTCTGGCTTCGAGTGATGCTCTTCGAAACGCCAGAAATCAGCAACCTACCTGGGTTTTGGTTATGATCAATGTCTCATCTCAAGAATTCAATCGAAGTGAGCTCTACATTTGTCCTTAAGAAAAAACTCGAATTTAAACTAAGAAACCGATCTCATTAGTGGTTAATGGTTCGAAGCGTTGCTTGGCGACAGGATCGGCAAAACCACTCACATACTTGCCAGCGAAACATTTGATGAAAGCAAAGGAATTCCTTGTCAGCATTTCTTATCAAGGTTTACAATACATCCTTAAGAAAATAGAAATAAATCTATCAAAATCAACCAATAAACAAAAATCAGTGTAACGTGTTGTTACTTAAAATTGTCTGGCCGATATGGATGTTGGCTAAGATAATGAAAGATCACGAACTAATCGTTTTGTGACGCATAAATTGTCGAAATATTTTTATTGCAATCGCCTCATCTGTACGCAAGATATTCCAACCGACTCTTCGAGACACGTGGTGAACCGTGTAAGCGACTGAAAACGCTTTTCCAGGCTTTACTTGGTGCCTCGTATCAATCAAGTGAGCTAGAATCGAGCTATTCACCTTCCTAGAACAGCCTTTGCTTAGCCAACCGGTGATGTTCAGACATTCGCTTTACCAGTTTCCGCTCGGAGACCGGACCTTGAAGTGTGTGTACCTCCGTGTCCTATCGATCTATACTGGCGTGTCTCCTTTGGGCACAGAGTTACTCATACCAGGAAGGTCGGCGGATAGAGGTCAGAAGAAATCGGTTACTCTGTTATCTGTCACAATCGGAAAAACACCGGATTTCAGCTTAGACGTGTTATTAACGGTTTGATAAAGCAGTTTGGGATTTCGCTGCATTCTTACTACCAGCTGAAGATGGTGATATTGTTCATCCTCCGGGATGAGATTTGTGACTTGATTCCGCAATTCGCTAAAGTGTGCCAAGGCCGATTCTGTTCTGGCGACCCATGCCAAATTTCGCCTTGTCAGCCACTTTCTAGAGCCGTGGCTTCAGAAGGCTAGCTGTAGAACAAATGTCTGTCGGAAATTTTGTTGTCGAGTATATTCGAAATACAAGGGGATAATAATCGAACAGTTCGCGAAATTTGTAGTCTAGTGATTGGGGTGGATGATCTACTCGGTTATATAATTTAAGCAGATTGAAGTCTTCTATAATCAATAATTGCGCTGTTTTCCAACGTACTGCATCGTTTCCAAGAGTTTTTCGTTGTGCTCATCCGATGATGGTGAACGGTAAACGACCAACGATGCAACTGTCTCCAGATTCGAGCTTCAATTTACACCATATACTGCCTTCCAGATCGAGATCAGTGTCTGTAACTACCTTGCTGTATAAACGTTCGTGGTGGTAAACAGCTACTCCACTACCTGTTCTTAAGCGGTCTCTCCGAAACAGGGTCATGTTTGGAATAGAGACCTCGCGATCGCTCACGTGAGGTTGGAACCATGTCTCTGTTATGGCAATGACTGATAAAGTATTTTGGGTTTGAGCTTCATCATGCGTGATATCTGTACTTGGAAGTACAAGAAGCTTGATTTGCAATGCTCTGGTTTGATTTATTTGTTTCACATCTGGTGGGCTCGATGCACCCAGCTGGCGTTGAACGTCTTTTTCCCAGTAAGAACATCGTAATCCGTTACACGTTTCTAGTGTGTTTTCCGAACACTATTCCGGATCCTGCCACTGCTCTATTACTGATAGCCAACCAGCATGTGTTTACGCATCACATGTTCGCTTCTCTTTGATTATATTTCTTGAATTGTAATGTGGTATCAAATAATTTTGCTTGCAACTTTGCGTTTCGATTTATTTACATCTTGGAGTCATAATGACGCCGAGGATGAAAATCCCACGCTTTAGCAGATTTTTACAAGTAGCTGAAAAGATGAGACAAGATGCCAAGTGGTCTCACTCTCGTAGAGCTACGTCAGAGATAGAAACGTGATAACGTATCATTGTATCCAAGATTACTGGCCGTGCTTTTAATCAGTTTTTGAAATCCCAATGCTGTCAAGTAACCGCGACGAAGACAAGATTCGGCACAGCGCGAAATTTGTAAGTCAGTTTAGACAGCCCAGCACGCGCAAATATTCACCTAGCTCCCACATTCTGTGTTATCTCACTCATCCGATCGTAGTACTTTTATTAATTTTATCTGAAATTTCGTTACGCCGGATAGGTTCATACAACCCCAATGTTTCCAACAACCACTGTTTTGTTTGTGCTGTAAACCTGCTAAACCAGCTCGCAGTTTGACCAAATATTAATCTCGCCATTATGCGTCCTTCGGTGGGATGACTGTGAAGCTGCAACACACTTCTTCGACACTGCTAATCTAAAAAGCTTCTGAAACAACTACGATATCAGATTAAATCCTTCATGCCAGGTTTGAAAGGATTAGTGAGTGTATGCATTCATTCAGTAAAAGACACCAGTGCGGTCATAGAGTGGAGGTTGATGTTCCCTAGCAGTAACGAAGTGGTCTCCATTTGATGAAAGTAAACAGCATTTGGCACCTCTTCTGCCGGAGGCGTCTAGCCAGGTTACCGAGTGCTTCAAATGAAAGTCGTACTGATCTTTAATTCAAATTACACACCACGCCATAAACACAGCAAAATCCATCGAACATTAGACTTAGCCGATGTATTACGCTCTGATAGTTCTGTTTCCTCAATCTGAAGTTCAAATGCACGTGCCCAACAAACCATCGATTAACTGAAACAATTCCACACTGACGTTTTAACAGTTATCACTGCAAATAAACCACATTATCATGTACAGCATTACACCAACAAGTACCAAGTGCTTAACTTCCATACAACCATGAAATGGTGGAAATTCTAAAAAATTGCCTAGCGTATAAAAGGTTAAGCACAGACAGACGGGAATGAATAAAACATGCATTCGAGCAGGTTGTGAACGAGTAGACCGACATCAGCACGACAGCTTCCTTACGGCTTTCACTGTGACGCATCATAACAAGCGTTCCTCGCCGGTTCACTTGACAACCACAAATGTCATTTTAACGGAGTTCTTTTTGGTTATAAGCAGCATGGGGGTATAAATTATATGAAAGCACAACCCTTGAGTAAGGCAGTCACCCAAAATTCATGTGAAGGGCATAAAACCATTGGCTACTTGAGTGATCTCAAATGTATAGATGAACAAATGAAACTCCGGTTTGGGGGAGAGGTAAAAATCTGCACAATCTCGTGTAAAAATACTCATGAAATTGCATTGCGAAGTTACTTATTCAATTATTGCATCGCGTTAACTGTCCGTATGTATGAAAAGTCCCGGGATATTTTCCGGATCTCGAACAATCAAAGAATAAAAAACACAATGAGTTTCAACGACAGAAGAGCATCAAAATATAAATCAGGAAAGAGTAAGTTACATCAAAACAAAATCGGAATGGACGGACAACAACACACGATGCGACAGGTGGGGCAAAGCGATAAAAATGCAGTCAACTTCATCAAGAACATGACAACGATGATTCTGTTTGAAAGACAAGGAAAACCAATCAGGGTCGTACAAGAATCAACTCGACAGCTGTCCAAGGATGCGCTTCATGCGAGCGAGGCAGGCGGGAGCTGTTCTCGGGCTGCTGGAGCGGATGGCCACGTTCGCGAAACCGGGTTGGTTCTAAACGAGAAAACAAAACAATCCACGGTCACAGACAACAACGTGACCAAAACGTTTGTACAATTGTAAATCAAAGGTTATTCGGTCGAAAATCGACAGCAACTGTCGAACTAGAGATTTTATGATTGAGGATAAGCCAACAAATGTGTCATTGTACGTAAAAAAGCACAAGCCTGATCGAGGCAAAGTGCCGCACAGTCAGAGACTGCATATGGGTTACAATACTGTCAGGCCTAGACAGATGAGAAAAAAATAAAAGTGTTTCAGCATGCAGCTCACTACCGGTGGCCAATCAATTTAACACCGTGTTGACAGCACAGCACATAATTGCTGTAAGATTGCACATTCGAGCACGACTGATAAGCGGTTTGCAGTATGAAACCATCATTTGAATCCGCTGCGAAATACTTAAGCGCGTTTACGAGATACTTTGCACACAGCACGACTGCGCGCAACGATTAAGTGATCAGAAATGGTAAACAATCGAATTGGGGTATTTGTCGGTTGCGTAGAAAATAGGTAAACACTCGAAGACCATCATGTAGACAGCAAATCAAGCAATTCAGACTTACGGATCGTTTCAGCAAAATGCAAATTGGCTCGTTTGAACCGAATCCTTCTGCATACAACGAAACTATATTTTCATCTATCGATTCAACCACTGAAACGAAAAAAACACCAGAATTTACACGACAAATGCATCGACGATTATACATTGTGGGAATAACGAAATTGTCACCGTTAGACTGATCAAATAGAAAGATAAATAAATGAGGGAGAATAGCTCATAGCGTTTACGAGCCAATAGTAAGTAAATCCACGAGTGGCTTCCACAAGCATAGAAGAGCTGCTCTCATTGACCACTGTCTTCAAAAATGGGGTTTGCTTCAGCTAGTAGTGATAGACACCCAAAAGGACTTGGCTCGACATCTCAGCTACCTTATGAGATAACCAATAGCAGAGATTGCGTCGGAAGGAAACCTAGAGAAAACTGGTGCTGCTATGTCCGGTGCACTTGGACTTGCAAAGACAAGTGGTACCGAGGACATCGTTCATACCCACGACATTTCGCGCGAAGAAACTTTGGTCATTGCATACAACAAGCCTACCATGGATGAGCGATGAAAGCCTGCTATTATTTGAACACCTCCAGCCGCTAATGGACTGTTTCTCTTCGGCGTGAGTAAAATCAAAGTCCTTGGTCAACGGACTGTATCGCCTCTCATAATCGCAGTTGTAATCTGTCAGCCTGAACTAGTACATTATTTCACATACATGGGTTCAACCATTGCGGATAACCTCTCGCTAGACACGGAGATTGATAAGTGGATTGTCAGAGCAGCTACCCTGACTGACCTCTCGAGTCTGAGCAAATGCAAGTTGACTGTGATGATAAAGAAGACGGCATACAACGCATGTGTACTGAATGCTACCCATTTGCGAAGCATCTGTTGTATTTTAAACATATCGTGTATGGACAAATTGACTACAGAGCATGTTCACCCTAATACGACAGCGCCGCCCATGGTGGCTTGGTCACATCTGCTGAATGAAAAATGGTCGTATTCCGAAAGATGGTGAGTTGAAATCAGGAAGTCGACCGATTCATATAAAATGTCTTGGCATTGACTCCACGAACAGGAAGAATTTGCTCTTGACCGATCACTTTGGAGATATTGTGTAAAGCGTCGTCTGCAAGCTGTGGAGAAACAGACACAGCTGTTGGCTGCTGAACGCAGATCACGACGCCGGCGCGCAACTGACGCCGATCGACCACGTACTGTCCATCAGTGTTCGGTGCGGGAGAATATTACTCCCGAATATATTCATTTCGAGCCATTCACTCTCCGCTTCGCAGACATAGGCAGATATGAGCAAAGAAAATAGCAATGACAGTGAGACTCCATCATCATCATCAAAGACAGCATTACACCGGTAGCACGTACCGAATGCTTAACTGCCATACAACCATGAAAAAGTAAAATCCTAAAAGATGGGGAAGTGTGTGACTTAAATTGCTACGGCTTTTATAGAAGAGTAAGCACAAACAAACTGGGAAAAGGTGCCTACACCTCGAATGGAACATGCATTCAAACAAATTTCGTGAACGAGTAGAGCAACATCAGCACGGCAGCTTCCTTGCGGCTTTCACTGTCATGCATCATAACAAGCTTTTCTCGTCACTCCGCTTGACAACATACAAGGTTATACAAACACTCCAAGAAGATGCTTAGTGCAAGACCGCCATTGAACACGGTTTCGGGACATATCCTGAAGCGTAACTAACCATTGCGATATATGATCGCGGGACACCAGCCTGGAAGACGCGCTGCGCCTACTTTGGAAAGGTTACTAGTAAGAATTTTTAGCTGCCTATGCCATGTGACGGTTCGGCCACCCCGAGATTTACGCCAATCAGGATGTGGCGTCGCAAAAAGAATCTGTTTCGGAAGTCGGTGGTCCGTCATCCGTAAAACGTGACCCAACCAGCGTAACCAATGCAGGTTGATCTGCTTCTCTATATCGACATTACTACCCAACAACTTATTTCGGAGAGCATCAGTGCGCATACGATTGTAACAGCTAACTCCTAGAAGGCTGTGGAGACACCGGTAGTCAAATACTTGGAGACGCTGAATGTGTTCTTTACGTAAGGTCCAGGTTTTGCACCCATACAGTAAACAGCCCGAACTGTCGCTTTATAGACTTTACCCTTGAGTAGCAGAGACAGTCCTTTCTGACGCCAGAGGTTACCTAGGTTGCCGAATGCTATGGTCGCTTTAGAAATGCGTGCCGAGACCTCGCTATCTAACGATGGAGAATTATTGATACAACTACCGAGATACGTAAAACGATCCACAATTTCAAGCGCCTGATTGTCAAGTAATAAAGCGTTGTTCGATAAGTCGATGTCCTGCAGAAGAACACTGCACTTAGAGGGCGCAAAACGCATTCCAAATGCGGGCACAATACTAGATAGCTTGTTCAGTATCGCATGTGCATCTGTGTATGAGTCGAAAAGCAGAACTATGTCATCAGCATAATCCAAGTCGAGAAGCTTGACACCTGGCATTATGTGAACTCCGAAGGCTGGAGCACAGTCGCTGCATAATTCCATGATAGCATCAATTACGAAATTAAACAAAAACGGAGAAATCGGACATCCTTGTCGGACGCCACTTGTAGTGTTGAATTTGGGTGAGACTTCGTCGTAAACCATAACGCATCCAGCGTGGATTCGTATTCAGCTCACTACCTGTGGCAGATCAATTTAGCACGGTGTTCGCTGAATTACATGATTGATAATGAGATCAGCTCTAGCGAATTCTCGCTAATTCTGAATGAGCACTTTACACTTACCAGTAAAAATGTTTGACCGATTTGTAGTTTTTACAGAAGTTAAACGAGGGAAACACGGTGACAAGAAACAACTTGATCATGTTAGAAATCGGATCCCGTCTACTGGTGTCAACGGGTACGATCACTTGGTAATGGAGAAGAAATGAACAAGAAATATGAAACAACACATCTGGCTACTACTATGAAAATGAAAGGCTACCCAGTTTAATCACGACATTGAGAAACCACAGCGACCGAGGCGTTTAAGCTGAATAACAGCGGCATACGAAAACAACATCAATCAACGAAAACGCGACTTACAGTGACAAGGAAGTTGGTTCGTGACGAGGCGCGCAACGTCGCTCGCGCTGGAATCCGTATCGAGAAGAGGGCATTTACATTTGGCATTGACGGAGTGCGATAATTGGCCCGACTGGACTAGCTTTGCAAAGTGATCATTGGAAATCGGGGGAGCAATGAAGCGTATTTCGTCCAAACACTGTAAACAAGTATGCGATTACTGGAGCGTGAACAGGAAGACAATTTGCTTCGGACACATGAAAACAACATCCTGCTTAACAGTACCAGACCAACAAGCAACGGAGATGGTACATTGTCTGTGCAATTTCATACGAGGCATATCATGTCAATAGGTGTCTTGCTTGCTCATTTACTGGGGAAAGAAACAAGACGTTTGTGGGTCATCGAAAATCGGTGCCTTCGCACAGTCACTGCATAATCGGATTTGTAACGCAACTATTCACAATACAAATTTCGTTAGCAACGTCGATATCATGCATACAATACAGTAGTTAGGCGATGCGTTTCGAAAGGCAAATCATCGTTTTCTCAAAGCGGTTTTGTCTGCCACACTGAATGGCGTCGTTGTAGTAAGGGTGGCCAGACTATGACTTGGTTGAAGCAAATGAGGGGTTGGAATGGTAAACTAGCTGCAGTTGTGAGCCCAGAGATCAGACTTAGAAGTGATTTCTTACGCTTCCTTATACGCATGTTCAGTGGCGGGTTTGTAGTACACATCTTCTTGAAGTGTTTGCTTAATCTTGAATGATGTCCAGTATAGTGGTGAGGAAAGTCTGTTCAGATGTGTGACAATCAATGTGATGTACAAGCACAAGCCTGATTCAGGCAAAGTGCCGCACAGTCAGAGACTGCACGTGGGCTGAGATACTGTCAGGTTGCCCAGGCCTAGACAGATATGACAAAAGAAATAGAGAGAAGATAGATGCAGATATCGATCTACTCGTTCACAACACTTGCTTCAATGCGTGTTTGATTCGAGGCGTAGGCACCTCAGCTCAACGTGTTTCGGCCAAATCCTCTACACATTCCGTAGCATTTCATCTTTGATATTGTATCACACCATGCTTGGGTGGCAGTTACGCACTCGTCACGTGCTACTGGTGTAATGCTTTCCACGACGACGATGATGATGACGACGACGACTCAACTATTTCGGACTTTTTATTGCGACATGGCTACTTGGCATAATTTTGAACAAATATAAAAATGAAAAATTACTGGGTCGCAACACTTAGAGATATATCGCATTTATAATTTTCAAATTTAGTAATGCAACATACATACATTATAAGTGACAATGTGAGCAGCAAAACAAAACACAACTCGACACTGGACAAATATGAGAGAAGACATAAACCACCTGGCGCATCCGTTTGGATTTCTTGGCTATGTGACGTCCGGTCGCCACAAGATCTTTCTTGGTATCCGAAGGAATGCTCAAACGAGGATTAAGATCTATGATGTTGTTGGCCTCCTGCTCTGAGGCATCACCTTCTATCGCTTTCATACCCTGGAAACAAAGGGTTGCAACTATTACTACGGTAGAACTGTAAGAATGGAACGCAGTGTGGTTTAGAGTGACAACACTTAGCAATGGCGGACGGAATAAAATGAAAATCGAGAAATGAGGATTCTTAGCTGTGAAACGATAGCTGACAGGATATCAGGGTCTTTTTTCCTTTACAGAATTTGGAATCGAAACGTTCCATTCGAGCACTGCTTTTGGGATTCGATTGAATCGTACTGCTGGTCGTTACACTTCGATTGTGTAAAAAAGAATTAACAGACATAAAACTAATATCCGAGTGAACATAAAATGTGATGTCCGAATAACCATGGTATGTATGAGATCACAAGCCTGATCCAGTCAAACACTGTACGTGGCTTAACATACTGTCAGGTTGCCCAGATCTTGACAGATAAGAGAAAATAGCAGTGAGACACTACTGTATTTCTGCATGCATCTCACTACCAGTGGCAAATCTATAAAAGAACGGATTTGGCTGTGCAGTACAAAAGTACTGCGTTATGGTAGCACATGATGTGTTAGGACATGGATAGGCAAGTGGAAAGTGCAAATATTTCCTTACTATTGCCCCAATGTACAGATTTCGGGATACTTTAAATTTGCATTCAATCTCTCGAACTGTTGTTTTAGAGATGATGAGGCTAACAGCGTTTGCGTTAGCTACATCCGGAAGTCAGTTTTTCCACCTTTCGCATTTGAAAACGACAAGGTTTTCGAACGCAGATAATGCAACTCTATTTCTTTTCTTATATCTGTCTAGGCCTAGTCAATCTGACAGTATTTTCCCTACGAGCAGTCTTTGACTGTGCGGTACTTTGCCTGGATACTGCTTACTTACTTTACTTTTGTGCGACTATCTCCTCCTGGAGGATGAGTCGGCTTCAATGAAGGTTCTTGGGGATTTGGGTACAAAGCGGCGTCCCCAGCACCACTCGGCGTTTGTTCGAGTCAGCTTCTCTAGCCTTTGCACAACCAAGTGCGACCTGCAAGGCAGCAGGGGGTTGCCAGAAAGAGGTCTACCAGACTGTTCCAGGTTTTTCCTCAGGGTTTTCTCCCGAAGTCTTTCCCGCGATCGGGTATCCCGCAAGGCCGCGGAGGTTTAAAATCAGGGTTTTTCTTCCCTTAGATGAAAGGCCCTTTCAGGCTAACGAGCTCCATCTGCCCGAAGCAAACTGGTTTTCAGGCGCCAGTCACTCGCCTTCGCCCCTTCTCCTGTTGGTAGAAGCAGTTCCGCCAGGCTCGGAGAGCCACTCGTGCATGCCTGAAGCTGGACTTAGTAGTCAGAGGCTATTTGAGACGCGTGCCATATGGGAGCATATCCCCACTGCCACTCCGGGGTATGACAACCTTTGGGGTAGGGCTTGTGCTTTCATATATACATATAACTCAAATGTAATGTCCTCCTGACAAACGGATTCATGGAGTGATTACAAATCCAAGTTGTCTCCGAGGGGGTGAAACTAACCAAAAAGGTTTGGAGTGTTTAAAACAAGCAACCGCAAAAGTTATACCTAACGGCAAGTAGCGCAACTGGTAGAGATTACCACAGGATACAGTAGCTGAGTAAACTTTATCTTCCTTACGGATCGGCACATTGAGATCGAGTGTCGAGTATGGTATGGTATGAAAGCACAAGCCTCATCCAGGCAAAGTGCCGCGCAGTCAGAGACTGCACGTGGGCTAAGCTACTGTCAGGTGTCGAGTAGAGTAAAACAATCCATGGTTTAAGTACAAAGAACCAACACCCCGCGCATGTGGTCTTGTTGGCAGAACATGAAGAAGGTTCGAAACAGCCGGTGGCTAAAATATGACGTAGATGCCATCGATTTTGGTTCAGTGCAAGCCTTGTGCGGCTACGAACCGGGTAAATTGCGCCATGGTCGTTCTTGTATACGTGATATCGATTGAAAAGAAAAGTGTGAATTGAAGCTACTAAACTATGTAATCGATTGCGCATGTGATCTGCTTGATTTGCTGAACCCTATAGCACCATCGGCCTGGGAAATGTACTAGTGCTCGAAAGGTGTTATACTGGAGCGTCAAGGGGGCGGCATTACTTACTGGTGGCATGTCCATGTCGACCCGGACTAACGGTGGAGTTTTCGATAATTCAAAGTCAATTGTAGGTGATGAAGAGCGCCGATTGGTTCGCGTGATGGGAGGTTCGCTTTGCTCGGTTTTACTGAAAAATACAAGCGCCAATGCATTCGATACACGGGGACTCGATCCGGAATACTGTCAAAACGCTTACCTCTTCTCAAGACACAAGGCATTCAGATTGTGCTGAATCTCTTTCACGAATTGATCAGGTCTTGCCAAACGTCGCACTGGGGAGGAAGCAGTACAGGTGAAGCAAGTGGAGGGGGGGTAAGGCGAATAATTTGGACAATGAGATGAACGGAAGCGCGGTATGAAATTTGCATTCGTTGATTGCAGGTAGCAATATAACGCACATATGATATCACAAATCACGTGAGAAAGAAAGCTGATGGACTGCAATACAGCATAATATGTCCGAGCACATAGAGGTGAAAAAATCGGTATTAGACGTGTGACTAATCGATTTGAACTCATTAGTGACGACACTCTTCAATCGTGTGGTGGGGACTGTTTTGATCCTCTACATCAGTACAGATGAACGCATTATTCGTTTGAATGTAATTGTTTCACTAATTGTGCGTTCAGCATCACTGAACAAAATCCTTTTCGCAGGATCGCTGAATGTTGCCACGAATGAGTTGGAAAGGAAAACCGTAACATTCATACAAAAAACTAAAGCCAACCTGGACTTTTATCGACTGTGGTATCCTGGCGCCCCGAAACGTTGGGTGATTCATTGGAAACCTTGTCCTGTGATGACAAATTTGGTTTGTCTGGAGCGGGCTTCAAGTAGAAGGGATCATCTTGTTGACGCTGCAAACGCTGGCGCCGCATCTGAGAGAAAATAATTGGTTGGAGCAATTAAATGAAGCGTTAAGTCTTAAGAGGTACTGCACTTATTCAATAAAACATCTCGAGTTGTTGATTGGCTGCAACTTGGACACTCTTCTGGACAAGTAAAAACAGCCTGATTCATTAATTGTTTTGAACTCTGAACAACGCTTAAAACCCTTATTGATTGGTAACATTCTAGAAATTATTGATTTATGTGCTATAAAGGAAGCGCTCATTGTCATGCAATCGATTTATGTTTTCATCCTTATCTCGTAAGGTTTAAAGTCAACTAATACGTGGATCTTTTGGACACCACTCAGGCAAACGATTATACGTAATGTAGCCTAGCGGTACAATGATTTTCTTCATCCCAACTAGCCTATTGATAGTTTCTACCAGCCTCTGCGAATAAGGCGCGGTGTGTAAACGGTGGTGATGCATTAATAAAACATGTCCCAACCATCGAAAACGAGAAAACATGAGCATTTCTCTCAGTCCGTGGCCTCTGGATTCTAACACCCGCTTACAGACCTCTATATTTGTAGCGCGATGCTGCCATCGAATGCGGTTAATCCTACGAAAGCCGATAGACTAGGTTTCGCAGCCATAAAGTACTGTAGCACGCACCACTGCGTTGTACACTCGACCTTTGGTATGGAGTGAAACATCGCGTTGACACCACAAACAGCGAAGCTTAGCAAACGCCACATTCGCTTTGCGTACACGTTGAGAGATCTCGTACTCGACACCAGCACCAGAAAAGATACAACTGCCGAGGTAAACAAAGCTGTCGACCAATTCAATATTGATATCACACACCGTTCAACACTTGTGCCCATCAGACCAACTAAAGCTTTCCTTGGAACATCTTCGAGCGCGAAGTTAAAAAGGAACAGTCGGTGTGTGAAGAAAAGGCATGCAAATGAGCTTTTTTTAATTTGTACTTACTTCATCCAACTGTTCCTGCGTGAGTGTGACCTTGGTGGCCAGAGAAGACAGTGGAAATAATTCCGAGTCCATCCGTTTGGTGAATCGTAGACCACGGGTTGAAGAGGATATGGTATTCTATGAATGAAATACCGAATAGACACCCTTAGACGCATCGGATAATGATCACACAAAAAGCAAACAGAAGATAAACGTTAAAATAATCAGACGATCAAGATGATTGAAGTAGTCACATTTTGGCTGAATGATTATGTTTGAGATTGGTACTGTCTTGAAGTTTGAAACAAAGTTTACATTCTACATTTCGTCAACAGACGGAAAGCTTACCATGTCTTTTTCACCAAGGCTGTTGGAAGCCAAAAATTGATTATCACTGGAGCCATTGATGCACACATCTAAATCAAGACCTTCGGGAACCGGGACCTTGCGTTGAGCATTAGGGGCGACCGGGTTGATATCCCCGGCGAAGAAAAGCGACACCTCATGACCGAGAGATGCTAGTTCATCTCGAAGGTTGTGTTCTGCGTGGCATATGGCGGAATCACCATTGCAAATGCCACGTAGACTGTCAGCATCGTTATTTGCATGTGCAAGAAAATGTTCTAGACGGTCCGATATCAGGCGAAGCAATTGGTGGAACGTGACAGCCTTGAAAAGGAATAATTATCATCATGAAGTATAGGTATTGGACCACACAAAGTGCCAATTAACATGAAACAGGCGAATTAATTTTAAATAATTGTTTTTCGAAACACACAACGTGGATATGCCAAGTGCATTCGTGATGAGTGTTAATCACGAGCTTCCGAACAAAATACAGAACGTAGCGCCCTCTGACACAAAACAAGAGCAGGCAGCGACGACATAACCGACTAGGACCATTGCGAACTCGTAATAGTTTGGGTTTCGGGTTGATTGCATTCGAACGGTTTGAGCGACAACATCTTCAGGAGTATGAGATGATGGACAACGTCAGCCGCCATCGAACGATATGCAATTAGTCCACGCTGGTCAAACGAGCCCAGCGTGCCGAGGGCTTTGTGCACCGGTTGGCACGATCTGATTGACAAATCAGATCGAACTGACAACCGGAACAGACATGTTTCAGGATAAGTGTTGTGATTGTTTGATTTGCCTATGTAAGATAGGCGTGTGTTTCGATACTTGTCTTGTGTGTAATTAACGCGTTTGACCAATCAGCTTCCTCCTGTGCTGGGGACTCTTGGGTGAACGCGATTAGCGTTGGACAGGTTGACCTCAGAGATGGAGCGAGACGCTATCATGCGTGTGCGAAATCCGAGAGGTCACGTGGTCAATGTTAGACAGAATTTTGCGATAAGTGGTCAGATGTTCGTCAGCTGTTATTTCCGACCTCTCCCCTCACCCGCTCAAAAAGTTACGGTACGCCGTAAGCTATGCTGGTCGAATCGATGAGGGTTTGCAGTCATACCATGTAAGGTTTCCAGCCGACTTTTAGGCGAAACTATTACATCCCAGATAATCTAATATCTCCGATTGAGGCTAGATGCGCAGCTAGGCTTTGCATTTCAGCTCTAGTAAGAGCATAATGCAGCCGCCGAGTGCAATCAATTTCTCGCAACAGACGTCAAACAAACAAAGCCGGTGGAAAACTTGCTCTTCGAATTTACCGCACAGCATTTCCACTTGTTTATTATGGAAGGAAATATCACGTCATCGTTAAAAAATGAAAAGAAACACGAGAGATAATGCGACACAATGTCTTTCGCGCGGATGCATGTTGATTGCACAATGCACACCAAGTCGGTAAACAGCGATAGAGCTGTAGCAAGATATTCACACCTCGAAGTGCGTAGGCTGTGTTTGTATGCATGAGTTCCATCCAACAACACAAATGGGAAATCTTCCGAGAGATCACCGTTGTTTTATACAAAATAAATAACCTAACCAGAGTAGATAACGTGGTCGAACGAGGATGAACATAGTTCGCGACACTTTACGCAACAACACAATATTATTCTATCCGAATAGTTTCTGTGCGAACAGCAAAAAAACTCACTCGTTCCTGAACCTCCAAGTGAGCCGACTGCATGAGCATGGCGAAATTATCAGTTAACTTCGCTGTGATCCCAGAAACTCGGGGAATCAGGTCGTTAAGGATCCAGTCCAGCTTGCAATCACTTCGCAACTCCGCGATCCATCCGGAAACGATGGAGCAGTACAGCTTGAAGGTGTTCAGCAGTGTGATCGCACGAATGCTGCCACTGAGTCCGGATGCACGGGTAATCACAGTCAGCATAGACTCCATTGTGTGCGTCGGGTTATCCAACAGACTGAGGATACGATGAAAACAATGGAACCGAGATCAGCGTCGTCAAGGGGTACACTACAACGACGGCTTATCGATCTTCCGTGCAGTGAATATAAAAAGGAGTGGACTAACCAGTCTAGCGGTATAACACTATAAAAAAAATTGGAAAAAGCACTACACTTGAGGCAAAAGTAAACGAGTGGGGTCATATCAACAAATATATGACGACAGCAAACAGCCAGAAACCGGTAGTGGTGTGTAAGGGATGGATATGTGAGCAACACATTACTTTGGTCAACAAATTAATTAGTTGTAAAGGTCCGCTTATCACACTACTTGAGAAGCGCCAATGGATAATCAAACACACAACAAGCGTCTTCGTACAAAATTTTCACAGAATAAATTACATCCGTCTGCCAGTAAACAAGGTTTGAACTTGTAGGTCACTGGTGAATCGCACGTAGCCACACAATTGTAGATAGGTTCAACCCATGCGATGTACGACGGAAATGCACGCAAATACGTTTTATTTGGCTGAAATTTAAATTCACCTAGTGCATCCAACTGTTTTACAATTTAACATTGTATCTCATATCATCATTATGGACAGCATCACACCGGCAGCAAGTATGGTATGGTATGAAAGCACAAGCCTGATCCGGGCAAAGTGCCACACAGTCACAGACTGCACGTGGGCTAAGATACTGTCAGGTTACCCAGGCAACAAGTACCACGTGCTTAACTGCCATACAAACATGACAAATTAAAATATTCTAAAAGATATGGGGAAAGGTGAGAAGTAAAAAGCTACTGTCACGCATCATAATAAGCTTTTTTTGTCACTTCACTTGACAACAGACAAGATTAAACAAACACTCCAAGAAGATGTCTACAACAAAACCACCACCGAACACGATTTTGGGCCAAATCGCTAAGCGTAAAAAGTCCCTTTGAATTTTCATTTTTTTGGATCCCAACCCGGTAGACGGATCGCACAAACCGCAGCCAGTTTAATACGCAAAGCCTTTATCTGCTTCAGCTAGGCCAGAGTCTGGCTACCACTGCAACGCCATTACGAAGGGCGGACAAAACCACGTTAGGGAAACGATGATTGTTAAATTGTTTTTCAGTGTCTACGTCGCTAACAAAGATTCTATTACGGAGAGTTGCGTCACGTATCCGATGGTGCCAAGTAACTCCAGCGATGGTGCGGAGACTGCGATTGTCGAAGACCTGTAGATGTCTCGCTTCTTCTTTTCTTAGTGTCCAGGTTTCACATCCGTAGAGTAAAACCGAGAGGACTTGTAGCCATATGACTCTACCCTTGAGCTTTAGAGACAAACTTGTTTAACGCCACAGAAGTCCCAAGTTACGAAAAGCTACCGTAGCTCTGAAAATGCTAGTTGAGATATTACTATTTAAACAAGCGTTGGCAGTAATGCAACTACCCAAATAGGTAAAATAGTCTATATTCGCAAGTTTCTCATTATTGATGCTTAATGCAGTTTCGATCGGATCAATATCCTGTAATAAAACGTTGCACTTGCGAGGTGCAAACAGCATACCGAAGGATGGTATGATACTACATAGCAAGTCTAAAGTAGACTGAGCATCCGTATAGGAATAGAAGAGTACAACTACATCTACATTAAAAATTTTTATCGCGGCATATCTGAATGCCCGGTGTCAATACGCCTGCATTACATGCAACCATTATAGCGTCAATCATATAATTGAAAAAATGGAGAAATCGGACCACAGTAATCGTAGGAAGTTGGTTGACAGGCTATTGTACACCCTAACGCGCCCAGAACTATAGGAATAAAACGCCCGAAATATGTAAACGTACTTTGATGGGACACCTTTGAGTATTAAGGTATTAAATAATGCGTTCCTATCGACCGAATCAAAAGCACCCTTAAAATCAAAGAAAGATCGCTACAGCGGGCTGCCTATAAGCGACGATGTTCTAGGGCTTGCCGATCGACACATCCTTTACCGGGACGAAATCCTGCTTGTTATTCACGAATATGTGATTCTCTGTGTAATGTAAGGCACACAAGACATACTGAAGCGAGAAGCCGGGCAATTGCGGGCGTAAGGCTTATTCCATTGTGATTGGAGCATGAAGTACGCACATCTTTTTTGAAAATAGGTATGATTATAGATTCTCCCCAACACTGGGGAATAGTTTCTGTGTCACATACTAGACGAAAAAGGTCAACTAAAGTGCTCATTAAGATATCGCAACAATCCTTAAACAGAACCGGAGAAAGTCCAGCTGCCTTGAATCTTTTCAATGACTGAATGGCGAGGCTGTTTTCGGCTACGCTCGGAGGCGTTAAATGGACCATCTACAGCTGACCAGCTAAATTGCTCGTGAAAATGTTCTGACCAACGAGACAAGCGGTGCTCTTTGCTAGTGATTAAGGCGCCATCGTTCTCTATGATTGTCTCGCCAACTCCAATGGTTTTTGAACCTGTACATCGAATTATCTGAAACAGCTTTCGGACATTACCCGAATTGCTGGCTACCTCCATTTCTTCAATTTTTCGCAGCCACTACGCTTGAGCTCATTTCTGACCTCTCATCGTTCTGCATTATATTGCGAACCGAAAGGAATTCTTCGCCTTTCTTCTAGTAATCCAGTGGGACATTCTGCTGTAGGTGGAACTGCAACACGCCGACTCTGCGACATCGTTTATTACAGTTGCAAGCGCTCTCCACTGTTGTGCGATATTTTCGGCCAATGCAGCGAGAAAATTATCTACTAAATCACCTCAATGAGCTTGCTGAATTGCGGGATCCGAAATCTTCGCGAATGCTATGCGCTTAGAGATGACTGTCCTTCGATCAAAGGAGCGCTTGATGAAGATCCACGCTAGTGTTCTAGAAAGAGCGACAGTCCCCAACGCAGCCACTCCATCTAGCGTGATGGCAAGATGGCCAATTTTTATCTATGGCTGATCATCGTTGGGCGGACGACAAATTGCACAGTGCCGCATTTTATTCCGAAACGAAGTGCTGTGCACATAGGTGAAAGCGTTCACCATTATCTGTCGGCTGCGCATCGACACTGAACGAACAAACGAGTTCTGACTTAGTAACTAGGCGACCAAGTTGAGCAAGAATAATGATAGCAGAACTCTTTACGTGTGATGAGAGAGAACAAAGTTCGTCGTAGAATATATCTTTGCCGTCATCAGAGCATAGGTGGCAACTACAAAGAAGAACCGCTTATTTTGAGTTCGGGAAGTAGTGTTGATAGAAGTAGCTAGTCCTGCTATTGAAGGGAATCCAGTCTAAAAGTGAACTTTCTGCATGCGAACTCAAAACTATACCTACACAGAAAGCTGAAGGATGAGAAATAAAAAAACGGGGAAGGAGAGGGGACAGAAAAAGATCGAAGAGTAGGGCCAGCAGTAGCTTATCGTGCGACAGCCAATGCACTATGGAATTGGAGTTATTTGTGCCTGTCATGATTGTATGTAGGCTGGGATACTGCCAGGTCGCCATAGTCTAGACAGGAGAACAATTAGGGTTCTCGACCAAAGCTTTTGACTAAAGAGCCTTACTCACAAGGCAGTGGGCTGAGACCGACTTTGTTTGACATCTATCAACCGACCTTCCGGTTATGAGTAACCCTGCTTGTGCTTAAAGGACACAACCTAGTATAGCTCAATGGGTCACAGGGGTACACAAATCATCGCACCGCGTTAATATCCCGTATCCGCGCCTGCCTTCATGCAAAAGAAATAAGAGACATTTCGTCGCAACCGATTGACTGACAAGGTCACAGTATGTAAACACACACACAATGACAGCAACGGGGTTGACAAAAAGGATAAGAAATATTGATCAGTATGACATCATGGAAAACTATACGTACGTGCCGTATTCTCCACAAATCCAACTGGCAGCGCGAATGGCGTCCAAGAGTGCGCTTGGACGGGAAACCAGGTTTTCATCCGAGCAACACAAATCAAACAGAATTGACATTTGATTGACACAAAACAAACGAACAGAGGGCACGCGGATTGCCACTTCTATCAATTGCGAGGATAATGCGTTGCCATTGGAAACCGTATCGATGCAGGACAATTCGACAAGCACGCTGATGTACCTGTTAAAAATGTTATATATATGGAGAAAGGTATGTAACACATGGAGTGTGAGAGCTAGAAGTATAACGCTTGACTGAATATGTAGTTGAACATCGTGGTTTGTTCAACGAACCCAATTTAACAGCGGATTAAAATACAAATATTGTTTATTGTCTCGATGAACATTCATAGTCTATAATTGAGCAAGCAAATCAGTGGCTTAACATTCTCTTCACAGCTGTATCATAAAATACCAACCTTATCCAATAGTGACATACAAGCACAACTTGTTTATCATTCTTCCACTGTTTCAAGCACATGCATCCTACTATCCTTACCAGATGTGAGCAAACAGCACGAAACCGGTCGTGCGGTTGATGTGATGGAAATGTATGCAAATGAGCTTTTTTGTTCATGGTCATGGGTTCAAATTCAGTCTACCGGAGTGTGGGCTCATGTGATTGAACAGGTTGGTCGTACTCACCTTGCCCAACAGTGAAAAATAAGGTTCATGATCTTCGGATTTCCTGGAATCTAATAAAATAATTGCCAGTTGTTATTTTGGGTGATGATCAGAAAAACGAGAGCGGCGGAAACAGACGAGTGGGATTAGTGAAAAAACCCAACGAATCCGCTGTAACGAATGAATCGATCGCTGATTATTAAAACGAATAGTTTCGTAATGTTAAAATTGACATCGAGCAGCTTCACAAACAGAGGGTTGACGATGATTGGCGAATAATAAATCAAAATTTCAAATTCCTTACAACAAATCAGATAAAGCTAGAAAGAAAAAAACAGGAGCGTTATCACTTACCATTCGAACGAGGTCACGAGCTCATAATTCATCTCCGAGCATAATTGAATAATCTTGCCGACCAATTGATTACGGAAGTGTGAGCTTGCTGACGGGCTACTGACGTGTTGCACAAGGATTTTGACAATTTCGCTCAAGTTCTGCTTGGTGACCATACCCTGGAGCAAGTTAAGAGCGCGCAGTCTGATCGACTCATCCTTATCGTCCAGGCAGCACAAAATCAGATCTTTGTGAGACTCCACACTCTTTGGATGATGCCGCATGATCTTGGTCATCGCGAGTAAGCCGAGATATTTTACTGAGAAGACAAACAAGTGCATTTCCTGTAAATACCTTGATTTTCGCCACATTATAATCCTGATTGTAAGATACAGAATCCAATATGTTTGGTAAAAAGCATATCGCTTTACAATACCATAGGATATAGTATATAATTAAATTAAATTTTACTTTAGGCTTCGAACCACGTGTTTCGGAGGAGTATGACTTAGAGTGAATGAATGAATGAATTAAAGCACAAGCCTGATCCAGGCAAAGTGCCGCACAGTTAGAGACTGCACGTGGGCGATATTGCTGTCAGGTTGCCCAGGCCTAGACTTAGAGTAGAGAAATGTCTGTCTGAACTGATCAAAGATTGGGTAGACAAACTTGGATGAGTTGCATACACCACGAATCAAACATACATTCATGCGAGTGTTGTGAAAGTGTAGAGCGACAGTAGAATGACATCTTCATTGCAGCTTTTACTGTCTCGCACCACAGCAAGCTTTCCCGTGACTCCACTTGACAGCATACAAGATTACTCAAACTCTCCAAGAAGATGTCTACAACAAGACCACCAATGAACACGATTTTGGGCCATGTGACTAAAGGCAAAAGGCCATTGCGAATTCGGATCTCATTGGACCCCAAGCTAGGAGACCGGTCGCACCAACTGCAGCTAATTTAAGAGACGAAGCCTTCATCTGTATGAGCCAAGTCAGAGTCTGGCGATACTTGCAATGACGCCAATCTTAATTATAGATGGCAAACAAACCGCTACTGTACATCCTAACGCAGCTACCGAGACGAATCCTTGGTTGTTGTTCGCGAATCTGTGATTGCCTGTGTAATATAAGGCACCGGATACATATTGAAGCAAGAGGCCGGGTAATGACAGGCGTACGGCATATGCACCTTATACAGGAACAGCTTTTTGAAAATAGGTATGATTATAGATTCCCCTAAACACCGGGGAATAGTTTCCCCAAAAAGGTGATTTGACGAGTCTGAAAGAAGACGAAATCAAGATCGCCATTGAAACAATGAAATGATTCATGGCAGCTGGTGCTGATGGGGTGACCCTGGAGAGTAGTGATATTTGCGAATTCGAGGATAAATCCTCATTTCCAAATTGAAATTTAGCTTCAGTGGGGACTAGCTAAGTCCCACAAGTAGTGATATTCAATAAAGCACATGGCGGATGCTTATTTCGGCGAATGTGTTCAGCCTTAATCGTCGCCACGCCCGAGTGTGAAACGGGTAAGCACAATAGTTAGACAAATAACTACGACTGACAACAACACTGCCTATACAAACGCGTCTGATAGAAACTGGACATAAACACTAAAAATTCGATCTAGTTCTGTCTGCTTGAAAACATTGAATCAAATGTTATACTCGGAAACCAGTGTTGAACAGGGTTCAGAGAACGAACCACGGATGTTCAAATACAGAATTACAGAGTGTTTCATGATCAAGCCACGAGGCGCTTCTGAAAGACCAATGTATTGTGGCCGCGGATGGTGAGCGTCAAAGCCACTAAAGATCATTGGTGAAACAGGCTTAGAACTGTAGCCCGTATTTTAGATACAAAGGTTCCAAAGGTTTGTCATAAGCCGGGGTAGCCGTGGTGGAAAGCTCCCACTGTTTAATTAAATTTGCTCCCATATGGCATGCGTCCTCAATAGCCTCTGACAACCAAGTCCAGCTTCTGGCCCTGCACGAATGGCTCTCCGCCCGGCGGAACTGCTTTTACCACCAGAAAGGGCGAGGGCGAGTGACTGGCGCCTCAAAACCAGTTTGTTTCGGGCAAGATGTAGCTCGTTAGCCTGGAGAAGGGCATTTCATCTAAGGGAAGGAAAACCCTGATTTTTAAACCGCTGCCTTGCGGGATACCCGATCGCGGGAAAGGCTTCGGGAGAAAACCCTGGGGAAAAACATGGAACAGAGTCTGGTAGACCACCTCTTTCTGGCAACTCCCTGCTGCCTTGCAGGTCGCACTTGGTTGTGCAAAGGCTAGAGAAGCTGAGTCGAACAAACGCCGAGTGGTGCTGGGGACGCCGCTTTGTACCCAAATTCCCAAGAATCTTCTTTGAAGCCGACTCATCCTCCAGGAGGAGATAGTCGCACAAAGTAAAGTAAAGTAAAGTACAAAACGCACAGGCGAGTCAACATGAAACTCACAGTTCTGATCCGAATCCTCAATCAATATTCGAAGCTTTTGAACACAGAGCTACAAGCACAAAAACGGTGAGTCAATTAAAAACGGATTGGGATGCTTAAACGCAAATGGCATAGAGTAACAATGCGTTTGATTTTCATTGTTGCGCAAATGATAAGAAAGAAGGAGATTGATAAAGTGTAAGGTGTATTTGTGACGAATGGCAATCACTAGCATTCGGAAGATATATAGAACACACACAGCAGCAGCAAGCGCTGCAATGACCGATGGCGACAATGGCGAACACGTAATAATTCAGGTTTCGTACAGATTACATATACTGTATTACTGGTATTAAAGCACAAGCCTAATCCATGCAAAGTGTCGCGCAGCCAGAGACTGCACGTGGGCTAACATACTGTCGGGTTGCCCAGTGCTAGACATATATGAGGAAGAGAAAAGAAACGGCAGTGAAATACCAGCGTATTTCAGCATGCAGCTCACTACCGGTGGCCAAGCAATTTAGTGCGTGTCGCCGACATACAGCCGTTGAAGTCACGGGAGCAATCAGAAAATGGTGCAATAAAATTTCAGAGCACGACCCCCTAATGTTTGCTCTCAGTAGTCTAAAGGGAGCAAGTGAATGTGGTGTGAGCAACGTCAGGGCTGACATGCTGTTTGACCAAGTATTGTGTGCGAAGAGATATTTCGACCGATCAATCCATAAGTTAAGCGATGCTTAGTGCATTAACGGCAAACGGGCAGATGATCTGAAGTGCAAAACTATAATGGAACAGAAAACACGCAGCCATGAGCACAACGTTGAGAATCAATGAAAATCATCTTTAACCGTAAATCACTCACCTGAATTGAAGCCAGATGATTCGGAATCCCGGAAGATATAGAAATGAGAACTAAATAAACGGACAAGGTTTCGTGAGAGTATGATTATCGGGGGGGGGGGAAGATGAGGTGATGCATGATAAAAGTTTACCAGAAACACCTTGGAGTCTCATTGAAATTTCTATTTCTAGCTAGGCCTTGGCAACCTGGCAGTATCTTCGCCCACATGCAGTCTATGATTGTACGCCACTTTGCCTGGATCAGGCTTGAGCTTTCATACTCCATGGCTGACATGTGTAAATTGAACTAGAACGGGATCAAAAAACGGTGTCCCACGCAAAGAAACGGCTTATGGTTTGGTATGAAAGCACACGCTTGATCCAGGCAGTGTCGCACAGTCAGAGATTGCACGTGGGCTGAGATACTGTCAGGTTGCCCAAAGCTCGACAGATATGAGAAACAAAATTGAAATAATAGTGCGACTCTAACGTGCTTAAGCATGCAGCTCACTACCCGTGGTCAATCAATTTAGCAGAGTGTTAGCCGACCAGCACATAAGTACTGCACGATTGTACATCCGTGCTTAACAATGCGACAATGAACTAATCACAGTTGAGAACTTCCTCCACATGATAAATAATAAATACAGATTTAAATATCGATTTAATAGAGAGAGTAGCAAAACTATGAAGTCATCCTAAAGCTATAATGGGTTTCAAACAAAGTTTCTTGCTCGGCACTACTCAGTAAACGTATGGTATGATGGTATGAAAGCACAAGCCTGATCCAGGCAAAGTGCCGCACAGTCAGAGACTGCATGTGGACTAAGATACTGTCAGGTTGCCCAGGCCCAGACATATATGAGGAAGAAAAAAGAACAGGAAATGGTAGTGAAACTCCAGCTTGTTTCAGCATGCAGCTCACTAACTGTGGTCAATCAATTTAGCACGGTGTTAGCCACACAACACAACGTACCGCACGATTGCACATCCGTGCAGTAAAAGTAAGGTGATTACTATTCCGACTTCGACGGTTCGTTTCTCTCATTTAACCGATGAGTAAACAATATCGCAAGAGAGAAAACACGAAAACAAGAGCAATCAAAATCGAAGAATTATCAGCTCACCCGAAACGACAGTATTCACACACTCGTACAAAAGCGACATGGCTGAGGTGCTGTCGAGCAAAACAGAAAGTAAGCAACAGCGTTGAAGATCACATTAGAGATGGTAAACAAAATAAAATACGAGTAAGGATGGTAGAACACATTTGTGATTATCCTCGATTTTACCTGCAATGGAATCGACAACGAGAGCAGACGTTGTGTGCTAAGATATGCGAACAGAGAGCTGAATCAGATCTCTTCTAGAAAAAAAATCGGCATCATCATCACCATCAAATGCAGCATTAGATGGATGCAACGTGTTGATGTTTCAATATCAAACAACCACGGCGGAATTCTGCTTACAAACGACAATGAGAGGGTTGGAGTATCAGAAATTATCTAACATTTTCGTAAGATTGAAGTAATCTGATCGGTGAAAATTCACGTAAACAATACAATCATTTTTTTACAAACAGGGTTGACGCGTATTTGAATCCGAAACGTGTAAACGGTAATCAGGTAGCAACGATATCAGTGAAAAAGTTTCCCCGTAGATTTCAGTCAAACGCACAAAATCACCAAGACAAATCAGCAAAGGTTTTAAGATCGATCATGCAAGCGCGATATCAGATCGTATGGACCCCAGCCCAGAAGAGGAGCTGTGCCGTTTAAAAAAAGTTACTAGTTGTCTATGCAATGGGCTGTTCGGCCACTCCGAGGTCTACCATCAATATCATCGCAATCATCAGGGACAGCATTACAACGGAAGCAGTGCCGAACACTCAAGTGTCATACAATCATAACCAAATAAAATCCCAAAAGATAGAGAAATGTATGCATGCATATATGTATGTATGAAATAACAAGTCAAAATCCGGGTGTGGGCTAAAGTGATGTCAGTTTGCCCAGGCGTAGACAGATAGAAATGAAAATAGTAATGGCAGTGAGACTCGAGTGGATTTTCGCTTTTGAGGCGAATCAGTTTAGCAGGGTGCACACCAAGATGTGCTGCACAAACGGATATCCACGAGTGAAAAGTAAGCGCAAACAAATTGGGATGAGGTGCTTACACCGCGAATGGAACATGCATTCAATCAAATTTCGTGAACGAGTAGAAATTCCTTGAGGCACTCATTGGCATGCATCATAACAAGCTTTTCTAACCACTCCACTTGACAGCATGCAAGATTAAGCAAACATTCAAAGGTGTTGCTTACTGTAAGAGCGGCACTGAAAACGGCTTTGAGATATATGATCAAGAGTGACTGGCCATTGCGATATGTTTATACGAGGACCCCAACCAGGAAGACGGACAGCACCGAGTTCATAGAGGTCAGTCGTTAGTGTTTTTAGCTACCTATGCATTGTGACAGTCTAGCTACTACGAGATTGCTGATAAACGAGATGCGGCGTCACAAAAAGAATCTGTTTCGGTAGTCGGTGGTCCGGCAACCAAATAAACATGACCTAATCTGTGCAAGTTGATCTGCTTCAATACACCAACATTAACGGAGTGAAGCTTTGCTTATAAGACTGCAATAGTTAACTCCCAAAACGGTGCAGAGATACTCGTTTTGAAATAATTGGAGATGCCAAATACGCTATTTGCGTAAAGTCCGAGTTTCGCACCAAGTAATACAGCTCGAACTGTGGCTTTGCAGACTCTACCTTTGAGTAACAGAGACAGAACTTTCTGACGCCAGAGGTGACCTAGTTTTCGGAATGCTACGGTCGCCTTAGAAAATCGTGCTGAGACCTCGTCATCAAACGATGCAGAATTATTGACGCAATGCCGAGATACGTAAAACAATCTACAGGTTGAAGCGCGTGATTGTTCAAAAACATTCGAGGTAGCTGCATGCGTGTGGGCACGTCATTGAACAGTTGGTCGTGCCAACCTTATTCAAACCTGGTTAATCATTTCTAAAGGCATGCAGAACATGATCGTACTATCCCTAGTTGAGTACATACGGAAAGAAACCCGTCGTGGGGTGTTTGTGTGATGGAAATCCAAGCAAAAAATGATTTTTGTTCAATCTCATGGATTTAAACAGCATCCACGTGTGGGTGTGCAGGTTGGTCTTGCCAACCATGACTATAACTACAAAACCCAACTCCATAGTGCATCGGCCGTCGCGCACGATAAAAAGGGTCGCCATACCTGCTGCATACAGCAGGGTGGATAAGCGAAAACAAGCTACTGATACTACTGACCCTTCTCCTCCACTCTTAACAACTCTTCGTCGCCAAACCAAGACTAAGAAAAAACAGAATCTACAGATAACTTTCTGAAACCACGGACCTCTGCTCACATCGGAGCTATGAATGCCAGAACTCTCAGACAGATGGGCAAACAAGCTGCATTGCTTCATTACCTTAGATAGTCTAACTATTGATGTTTGGTGTTTATCGGAAACGCGCTTATATGATCCGTCTATAATTACTGAAATTACTGCCCCAAACCATTCGACTCGCTACTTTTTGTGCTGCTCCGGTGATTTTGTAGTTGCCGTTTCAGAACAGGCGGGTGTTGGTATAGTGAGGAATCGTTAGATGACGAGGTCTTGGCACGCATTTCTAAAACGACCGTATCATTCCGCAAACTAAGTCGCCCCTGACTTTAAAACGGACTGTCTCTGTTACTTAAGGGTAGAGTCTACAAAGCGACGATTCGGGCTGTATTACTGTATAGGTGCGAAACGTGGACATTACGTAAACAGCACATTCAGCATCTCCAAGTATTTGACAACCGGTCGTAGCAGCATTTTAGCAGTTAGCTATTACAATCGCATACGCAACGATGCTCTCCGAAATAAGTTGTTTGGTAGTAATGTTGATATAGAGAAGCAGATCAACCTGTATAGGTTCTGCTGGTAAGGTCATGTTTTACGGATGCCGGACTACCGACTTCCGAAACAGATTCTTTTTGGGACGCCACATCCCGATTGGTGTAAATCTTGTGGTGGCCAAACCGTCATGTGGCATAGGAGCTAAAAACCTTACTAGCAATATTCCAAAGTCGGCGCAGCATGTCTGCAAGGCTGGGGTCCCCTTGATCAGATATCACTATAGTCACGCTTCAGGATGTACGGAAACCGTGTTCAATGGTGGTTTTGCACTAAGCATCTTCTTAGATCTTTTGCTTAGCCGTGTATGTTGTCAAGTGGAGTGACGAGGAATGCTTGTTATGATGGATGCCAGTGAAAGCAGCAAGGAAGCTGTCGTGATAATGTAGCTCTACTCGTTTACGAAACTTGTTTGAATGCTTGTTCCATTCCAGGTGTAGGCACCACATCCCAGTTTGTTTGTGCTTACTCCTCTATAAAATCTGTAGCTATTTAAGTCCCACCGTTCCCCATCTTTAAGGATTTTACTTTCATGGTTGTGGCAGTTAACCACGCGGTACATGCTACCGGTGTTGTCTCTGATGATGACGATGGTGAGTTCAATCTCCTTTAAGCTACTTTTTGTTTCGCACCGTTCTCGTGATTTTCAAGTAATATTAAAAAGGGTTGGCTAAAGCCGAGCTCTCGATATTTTACAACATAGCAACCTATATGATCTATTACCACTTCGAGTGTGACAAGCACCATATGTGGTACACGCAATGATATCCCGAACTGCAAAGCCCGGCATTTGTGGCACACAATTAGCACTTAAGTAGTACAGGTGTGAACACATCGCCCCACTGGAATACACGCTATTTTCGGGGTCGCAGTCAGTTGTAATGAAAAATACGCGACGTATGTGAGGCCAGCTGACTAGAAGGAATATCTAATGAGAAACAAAATCGACCAGTTATTCGACAATGCGAAAAAAACATTATCAGCAGCAGTATCAATATGACAGTGAACACTTACCTGTGGATCAAGTTAGTTAAGGGCTCGATCAATTTCTTTCCAAGCCGAGGTTCAATGGAAGTCAGCGTTCCAAACTGAAGGTGAAACAAGGAATTTAGTAAGTGCAGGTGTGGCCGTATACTGAACATATCGCGGGTTGACAAAGTAATGAATTCTGAAGTGTTCTAAAACTTGTCTACAGAGCATGTTCACCCTACTACGACAGCGCCACGTATGGTGGCTGGGTCACGTCTACAGATTTGAAAAAGGTCCTGTCCAAAAGATCTACTCTATGGTGAGTTTAAATCATGAAGTTGACCATTGGGCAGACCGCACTTGCGGCAAAAAGAAATATGAAAGCTCTCGACATTGATACTAAGAGTTGGAAAAAACTTACTAAAGATTGTTAACTTTCCAAGCTGGAGAAGAGCAGATAAAGCTCTTGGCTGCTGAACGTAGAGCACACTGCCGGCATTCAACTAACGCCGATCGACTAAGTACTGTCTGTCACTGTGAGCGCGGTGGGAGAGATTTTCACTTATGAATCGGACTATTTAGTCATCCGACAAGCTGCGTTCGGCAGTTGTATCTTTTCTGGTGCTGGTGTCGAGTACGAGATCTCACAACATGTACGCAAAGCGGATGTAGCGTTTGCTAAGCTTCGCGATTTGTGGTGTAAACGCGATGCTTCACTCCATACCAAAGGTCGAGTGTACAACGCAGTGGTGCGTGCTACACTACTTTATGGCTGCCAAACCTAGTCTATCCGAGCGGAAGCTGTCTATCGGCTTTCGTAGGATTGATCGCATTTGATAGCAGTATCGCGCTACAAATATACTTATCTGCAAGCGTGTTTTAGAACCAAGATGCCACGGACTGATACAAATGCTGATGCTTTCTCGTTTGCTATGGTTCGGACATGTTTTATGAATGCATCACCACCATACCATACCATACCACGCTTTATTCGCAGAGGCTAGTAGAAACTATCAAGAGGCTAGTCCATGACAAGGCGCGTTGGGAGGAAGAAACTCCGTGTAGCGCTAGGCTCAGAAGGGAGTATTCGTTTAACTGGATGGGGTCCAAAATATCCACCTAATAGTTGGCTCGAAACTTTACGAAATATGGCTGCAAACCGAACTCAGTGTCGCTAGTGTATGTTATCATGTTTTTATCCGTTATTATTCTATTACATTTGGTGGGGAAAATCACAAAATCGCATGCCGCGAAACTAGAAAAAAAACAGGCTACTTTTTGCATATTTGCTTCGCTTGCCCGGTTTCTATTTCTCACGCCTATTTCATGTTACTTGGCACTTTGTCTGGTTCCAGACTTGTGCTTCATGATGAACATGATGATTAGATACTTCAGATTAATGGGGTAAAATCATATCATTCCGGAAAACGTTCAGAAATTGTATAAAACGTGTCGTTAAAAAATCAAGTGATAACAAACATGGTGGAGTGGCAAAGTTAATGCGCATGAAACAGACCAGTTTGATGATCTTGATGAGGACCCAATTGTTCGATGAGGTTGTCATTAGTTTGAAAAAGATAGGAGCCAAGGAGAGATAATTTTTTGGATTTTTCCGTGCCAATTCACAGATAACGTTCACGGCGGCTGATTGGACACCTGAAAAACAAAGAATCGCAAGTACGTCAGCCTACGAATGTTAATGATCATCAATTACGCGGAAGGCAACAGACGATGTGCGAATTATATGAAATCATCATGAGATCGTATTTAAATGAAAACTTGGCAAATCAAGAAAATAACAGGTGAGTAAAGAGTCACATTTTGGGTTGATCAATCAATCAACCAAGTTCTCAAAACGTTAGGTCCTGGCTCCACGAATCCAGCGATTTTCGCGTTACACAAACTGATAAATGAGAAAATTGCGTATGGCTATCCAATCACGTTCTTAGCGTATAATTTGGTGTGAAGGATAAAAGCGATACTGAACTTCTAGATTTCAAGTAAACGCACCACAATTATCTTTTCATACTACTTCAATCTATGGCAGTTGCAATTAATCAAACAATTCAATTTGCGTGCAAAATCCTGTCTGAAGTATAAATTATTGACATCACACATGCCATAGTCAGATAGAGATCCTCCAACCAAAATGGATATTTCGTCAAGGCTTTGATTTACACACGATAAGCAATTGTATGATTCCCTTAAACTACATCATTAAATGAAATGAAAGCACAAACCTGATCCAGGCAAAGTGCCGCACAGTCAAGCTTCACGCGGGCAAAGATACTTTCAGGCTACCCAGAACTAGACAGTTAGAAATGGTAGTGAGACTCCAGCGTGTTTCAACATGCAGCTTACTACCAGTGGCCAATCAATTTAGCACGGTATCAGTACATACGTTCTGCACGATGGCACATTCGCGCAATGGTACAGAGCTTAGACTTTTTTCATTACATCGGGATCACACCATTTTATACCGGATTACAGCAATTTTTTAACACATTCACACCTGATCAAGTTGTTCAAATTTTATAAGAAATTGTCCATCAATCGAAATTATACGTTACATGTAAAGCGTAGTATGGAAAGGCACAAGCGAATATGTGGAACGCTATGGGCAACGACACTTACCAGGATCCGGATCTTCTAATTTCTCTTTCAAACGAGTAAAGTATTCCGGGAGAGATTCCGGGTGATTGATGAAAATTTTGTACAGAAGCAAAATGGCCTTCTTGCGAAGGTATGGATTGTTGGAAGAAGTCTATCAGAACAGAATATATGCAAGAAGACCATAATTAATGGATACTATATGATTTTCGTTTAGGTACGTTCCAGCACAAATGATGGTGGTGAAATCACGTGAAGGAAAATCATAATCCACAATCGATTGCAAAAGAACCCGTTGTGAAACATTGTCCTGCGGTGCGTTATGTTACTTTACTTTTGTGCGACTATCATCTCCTGGAGGATGAGTCGGCTTCAATGAAGAATCTTTGGAATTTGGGTACAAAGCGGCGTCCTCAGCACCATTCGGTGCGTTATGTACGAACCAAATTGCCGCACAATTAGACATTGCACATGGGATAAGATACTGTCGGGTTGCCTAGGTCTAGTATAATATAAATCTGATTTGTGAGCTAATTGAAAATTACTGAAGAGCCATTTTGATCTCAACTGGTAATATATCGCAGCATCGTGCGACCTCAAAATTACGTTAGGAAAAAGAACTGAATAACTGTATAACATTTAACTGTATGTCTGCACAAATTCTATCAGTAACTTTTGTTGAACAATCAAGCAAGAACCGTGTCAACAAGTCATTAAATAGATGTCTCAGCACAAGCGTGAAATCAAAAAAGCAACTTGTAACCAAAATGTGAAAATGCTTGAGAATCCAAACAATCTTTCTGTTTAATTATTTACAGATAAGTTAAGTAGAACGGCGAATTATAATGAAAGTATTTTTTGAGGAGCACATCAGATCACCGACAATATCGATGATGTCTTGAGTGCGCATGTGACTAGGACCGAAAAACTTTCACTAAGTTAATAACTAAACACTTTTACACTATTAGAAATTATAAGACAACCCTGTCGCTCTTGAATATTTGAAATAACTCTAGGTAAAGGTTCAAGAAGAATCGGTTACATTTCAACGATTCAATAATTCTTATCGTCGTCAACTCTTAGAATGGCCTCAATGAGCCGTGTGTTGCATTGACATGTCAAATAGAAACCTTGATTTTTTCGCTCAGGTGATAATCGATTAGCCGGATATTTCAACAGTCAAAATTTATTTGCCCTCTTATTTCTCCCATTTTGGTTTGTATGTATGAAGGCGGGTATCGCTGTTGCAAATATACGGAAATATAAAACTTTAAATCACGACTAAGCCTAATTGTAAAACGGGAACTGACAATGAATACAAAAGCTCAGTTGCATGCATCTCCATCACACACACCCCACGACCGGTTTCGTGCTGTTTGCACTCATCAGGTAGGGACAGTAGGATCAGGATCTGCATGCGCTTGGGAACTGGCAATATTCGCTAAACATAAATACTGATACCTGAGCATCTCTTTAGTCAGCAATGAGGCTCACAATGGACTAGATCCCAATCGAGAAAATTTCGTTAACTGCATTGGAACCATGATTAGATTTAAAAAATTGAAAAAGGTATGACTTAAAATTCCGGCACATAAGGAAGCGATACTGCTGTCATTCTATTTATCACTGTCTCATTAATGGAACGCAGCGGAAAAGCTCGGGAACGCAAACCGTTTTTGAAAGCAATTCGTATAACGTTTTCTATTATAATAGCAGAATCATTCAAGGTACTATACGACGCACACATATGAACCAAATCTAAGACACAGACATCCAGCAGTCTAGCCAAAAACAACGGCAGAATGCAGTACGCTGGAACAAGAGCGACGCCGTATTACAATGATGTTGTTGTCCTGCTCTGTTCAATGTCGACCATGGATGTGCATTACAAGCGCAGGATGGTCTCATGTTTCTCATGCTCATCATTATCGGATACCGCATTACATCTGTAGCATGTACCGCGTGCTTAACCATGAAAAAGTAAAATCCTAAAAGATGGGAAAGAGTTGGACTTAAATAGCTATGGATTCTATAGAAGAGTAAGAAAAAACAAACTGGGATGAGGTGCCTACACCTTGAATGGAACAAGCATTCAAACAAGTTTCGTAAATGAGTAGAGCTACATTAACACGACAGCTTCCTTGCTGCTTTCACTTCCATCCATCACAACAAGCTTTCCTCGTCACTCCACTTGACAACATACACGGCTAAGCAAAAGATCTAATGTGCTTAGTACAAGGCCACCATTGAACACGGTTTCTGTACATCCTGAAGCGTGACTATAGTGATATCTGATCAAGGGGACCCCAGCCTGGCAGACATGCTGCGCCAACTTTGGAATATTACTAGTAAGGGTTTTTAGCTGCCTATGCCAAGGACGGTCCCAAGCCCGTCTAAGAAAGGAGGAGGATTGGGCTTAGGGCTAGCAACCCTATCCCGTAAAACCTACATTGCTACGGAAACGATGACAACAGATCCGTGGTTCTGTCATGTCTGCAGGATGAATCCCAGTTCGCACACGAAGGTAGCCATGCACTGGCATCAGCAAGGTAAACGAAAAAGGGGACGGCCCAAGGAAACTTGGCGCAGAACGTTGGAACGTGAACTACATGCACAAGGATTCACGGTGCAGACGGCAAAGGAAGCAGCGACAGACCGGAACCACTGGCGTGAAGTTGTCTCCGCCTCATGTGCCACCCGGCACGGAGAGGACTGAATGAATGAATAAATGCCACATGACGGTTTGGCCACCACGAGATTTACACCAATCGGGATGTGGCGTCCCAAAAAGAATCCGTTTCGGAAGTCGGTAGTCCGGCATCCGTAAAACATGACCTTACCAGCAGAACCTATACAGGTTGATCTGCTTCTCTATATCAACATTACTACCAAAGTGCAGTGCATCGTTGCGTATGCGATTGTAATAGCTAACTGTTAAAATGCTGCTACGACCGGTTGTCAAATACTTGGAGATCCTGAATGTGCTGTTAAAGTAATGTCCACGTTTCGCACCAATACAGCCCGAATTGTCGCTTTGTAGACTTTAACCTTACGTAACAGAGACAGTTTATTTGGAAGTCAGGGGCGACTTAGGTTGCGGAATGATACGGTCATTTTAGAAAAGCGTGCCGTGACCTCGTCATCTAACGATGCCGAATTATTGACACATCCACCGAGATACATAAAACAATCTGCAATTTCAAGCGTATGATTGCCAAGTAATAAGATGCTGTTTGTTAAGTCAATGTCCTGCAGCAGAACACTACACGTAGATCATGCAAAACGCACTCCAAATGCGGGAAGATACTAGCTAGCTTGTTCAGTATCGCATTTGCATCTGCGAACTAGTTGAACAGCAGAATTATATCAGCATAATCCCAGTCGAGAAACTTGCAACCGAGCATTACGTGAACTCCGAATGCTGGGGCTCCTTCGCTGCATAATTCCATGATGGCATCAATCACAAAATTGAACAGCAAAAGAGTAATTGGACACTCTTGTTATACGTGCGTGGAAGGTCGTTGTAAACCCTAACGCATCCGTATGTACGAGTATAAAGTGCACGCATTATGTAAGTGCAGTATGTTTCGCATACTTTTACGAAACGCCAGGTGTTAAACGGGACACTTCGATCGACTGAATCAAATGCTCCTTTGAAGTCTAAAGAGATGGTTATTTTCGGCTGTCGATAAGTGCCGCAGTTCTAAGATCTGTCGAAGAGTAAGAGTGTGATTAGCACAGCCTTTGACAGGTCGGAAGCCAGCTTGCTGCTCTCGGTTCTGTGATTCCCTATGCCATGCTAATCATCGAAGACAGATGGACGCTAAAGATCTCGTAATAATAGGAGTGAGACTTATCCCACGATTATTAGAGCAGGAGATCGTACACATTTTTCAAATATTGGTATGCTAACCGATTCTCCCCAAATCTGAGGGACAAATTTTGACAACCACACTTCACGGAGATAGATTAATGTATTGATTAGGACTTGGCCACTTTCTTTAAACATTGGGGCCAGCAACCTCGAATCGTTTCATGGAATCGATACGTGCTTTAATTTCTAAATCACTAGAGGGATCTACGCTAACACACAAAGGATAATAGTGTTTCAAATGATGCAATGAATCACTCGCAGGTGACAAGCAAAATTGTTCTTCAAAATGTTCTGCCTAGTGTGAGAGGCGCGATTCTTCTTTGTGTTCCATCTTTCATCGAAATTTGCACCCAGAGCAACTAGGAGCGAGTTACTTGAGGTGGTCCTATAAATTTCTTGAACTGCAGGCTGAGAGAATGTTTTGACCGCAATACATTTCCCATTCGAAGGCTTCGTACCGGAGAACTTTAACGAGAACCTACATCGCACCAGAGCATGATCTGAATCTATGCAGGTATTCTAAAGGAGTGGCACTCCTCTCTCTCTCTCCAGCGAGCACTCATGGCGATATGGACCGAAGGTTGGCTTCCATCCAGCCGGCGCAATGTTGTACATTAACATCTTTTATGGCGAAAGGAAGTACTGCTAATGAATAATCGAGACTGTGTACAGAATTGTATAAATCGTTCACCGTTGGCTGTGCGTTGGCTTTCAAGACCAAACATACCACCTAATTGTGATTTAGATATATCTAAGCGACCAAGTCTGGCATTCACGTCTCCCGCGAAGACAACAATATCGGAGCTTTCACACATCGCAAAAGAGCGTATGGATTGTCATAGAAGGCTTTCTTCTCGTCGACGAAATTCGTGTTAGTAAGGGCGTAAGTTGCTACAATAAACAAACATCTTTAATTAGAAGATTTTGAGTTTGGGCTAATATTTGTGGCTATTCCAACTGTGCACATCCTGCTTTTCCAAGGAATCCAATCGATTCGACAGGATTCGGCACGTGAATTCAGCACTATACCAACACCCGTCTGTTCTGAAATAGCAGCTACATAATCACAGGAGCAGCGCAAAAAGTAGTTAATCGAAAGGTTTGCCGCAGTATTTAAGTATAAACGGATCATATTAACGCGCTTGCTGATAAACAGAAGACATTAATAGTTAGAATATCTGAGGTAAGAGGCATTGCAGATTGCTGGCCTATCTGTCTGAGGGTTCTGACATTCATAGCTCCAATGTGAGCAGAGATCCCTGGTTTCAGGAAGTCATCCGTGAGTACACGATTAGAGGGTGTTCCAACATGTTCAGCGAGGTCTTTTCTACGGCTGGGGCTGACAGAAGATTCGTTAAGAGTGGAAGAGGACGGTCAGAAAGAGTTACAAGAATAGAACCAGCACCAGATTATTCTCGCTTACCCGCTCTGCTGTAGGCAGCAGGTAAGGCGACCCTGTTTATCATGCGCGCCGGCGGATGCACTATGGAGTTGGGTTTTGTAGTTATAGTCGTGGTTGTATACGAGCTGGGATACTGCCAGGTCGACCATGCCGAAAGAACAATTGGGGTTGTGGACCAAAATCTTTGGCTAAGAAGCCTGACCCACAAGGCCCAGGTTGGGTTGATACCGATGCACGTCAATAGATGAGTACACCCATGGGATGAGGGTAACGGTCCAACAAGATCAATATGTACATACCCGCTCTATCCCCCCTTCCAGATGGACGTTTTCGGCATGTACATATCGATCTGGTTGGACCTTTACCCTCATCCCATGGGTGCACTCATCTTTTGACGTGCATCGATAGATTCACACGCTGGCCACAAGCGTGTCCACTAATGGATACATCTGCGGAAACCGTAGCTCGCACCTTCGTCTCTAGTTGGATTGTGAATTACGGTGTCCCGTCCCAGATCACCACAGACCGCGGAGCTCAGTTTACGCCCCACCTTTTCCCAGAACTAAATCGTCTCCTTGAATGCGAACATTTTCGGACGACGGCTTACCATCCAGCCGCGAACGGTCTCGTTGAATGATTCCATCGTCAATTGAAGGCTGCGCTCATCGCCACCGAATCCAGCGCGTCCTGGGTAGACTAACTTCCACTGGTTCTGCTCAGCATCCGCAATACCGCAAGAGAGGACATCGGTTACACATCAGCCGATATGGTTTACGGAACAATTCTGCGACTCCCCGCCGAACTACTGACCTACTCCACACCCCTGATTGAGATTGAAACGGCTCCGTGTGTCTCCAGGCTCCAAGCCTTCATGCGAGAAATACGTGCTCCGCGTACCCGTGTAACTTCCCGTACCAGTCACGTCTACAATTACCTTATGGCGTGCTCTTACGTATTCACGCGGGTAGACCGTGTTAAACGGCCCCTCGAAGCACCATACGACGGCCCTTACAAAGTCATCTCCCGCAGTGCCAAGTACTTGGTCATCGAACGGAACGCCCTTCCGGATTCAGTCAACATCGACCGATTGAAGCGCGCGTTCATGGAATCGAACACAGACCGAGGATCCCATACGACTGTAGCTATCCCTTCACAGCCAGTGCCCATTATTTCGTTTCCCTCGTCTCCCTTTTCGTCGACTCCAGGTAAGCAGCCGATGCGCAAGGACTTGAACATGATGGAAATCCCCTGCATCCACGGACAGCGGTGACAAGCGACGTCGGGCTCATCAGTATGTAGCGGATTAGCCGAGTGTTACGTGTTTGCAGATTACTGACCCAGCACATTTCTTCTCTTTCCGGTTATTCACTGCTTTGATCATCTACGACGAGCAATTATCCCGGCGAAGAAACAACAAGGGTCAAATATATTGTTGGCGATAATCCAAGTGGACCACACAAGGATTACGTAAGTCTGTTGTCGATTCTGAGTGTCCTCCTATTGTACGTAAATATACATATATATACATATATTTATACATAATTTCACACACCTCATAATCCAACACTTAAAACAATTCTTATTCACGTAACGCTCGGGTAATCTGCTAGACTTTCTGATTTCAACTCACCATAGAGTAGATCATTTGGAATATGACCATTTTCCACCCCGTACACATGACCCAGACAGCGTAGGCGGCGCTGTTGTAGTATGGTGAAAATGTGCTGTAGACTTGCTTTAGAAAGCACTAAAGCATTCATTACTTTGTTCACACCACAATATGCTAAAGATACGGCAGATGCTTCATCAATGGAAAGCATTTAGCATTTGATCAAGTATTGCGTGGAGGGTACGTTTCACTGCCGTACAGCAAACCGTTTAGTTCGCATTCACTGTATGCCAACATCATTTCTTAACGGTTAATTCGCGGTTTACCCAGACCGAAAAGTTAAATCGGTAGCTGCTTTGCCAAACCCCCAATCAATATCGGTGTCTAGTGAAAGTTATTCGCAATCGTTGAACCAAAATATGTGAAATTATGTAGTGTTGTAAGCTGACAGTTCTCAACAGTAATGATAGGCGATACAGTCACTTGACAAAGGATTTGGGTCTAGTTCATACTGATTGTATGTCCAAATCTTTGCATCCAACTAAAAATAACCCATTACGGCTGCAGATGATCTCGCGAGTGAGGAATAATGCCTGCATCGTCATCAAGTTACAAAGAGCCGTAGAAAAATTTCAAGCTCAACAAGAATGCCAGAACCATGGAAGTGCAGTTTAAATATTCATATGGCAAATTCGTGCAGCTCAATTAAGAAAACGATCCACTTTTAAAAGAAAACAATTTTTATTTAAATCGGTGGATTTCGAAATGACTAAAAGTAATGCAGCTCACACGGAGCAACCTTCTGCCTTCGACCAAATACGAGAATAATTGAAATATAGTAACTCAAATATATAAGCTATATAGAAGCGATGCATGGCGAGTGTCGTGCGAAAGTAAACAACGCAAATTATTACCATTTTTATAACGTCAACGTATAAATTTGCAGCTAACTCGGGAGTGATGAAACATGCGAGTCCGGAAAGCGCATTCCCTGCATCGTAAATTTTGGAGCTGCATATATCCTTGGAAGGTTTAAGTATAACATATATTACCTTTCGAATCAGATTCGTTGTGAGCATAAGGACTTCTGAACCTTGATGAAAACCTTGAGAGGCAGCTAGATAGCCAATTCGCTAAAATGAATTAGCGAAAAATGAAAACATTACGTACTTTGAAAGCAAATTTAGGAGAGCTCATTATTTCAACAACATTGAAGGAGGCCCAACTGAACTCAAATCCAAGCATTTGGAGCTGCAGACATTGTATGCAATGAAGGCTTACGTAAATTAACTTTAACACTGCATTCGATTTGGATGACGCAGAGTTTATTCTGAGTTCGTATTTGATTTCTTCTAAGCATTCATGGATATATTTAGTCTGAGACGATTAATGAAAAAGAAATTACTTCATCGTGTTTATGGTTACGGATACCGCGAACTAAGTCCTGTAAATTTTTATCGAGCACCCGTTCTATTGTTCCTTTAACGACTGAAAGCGCCATGTAACATCAAGAAGTGTGGACCTTGAAATGTTTAAACGTCCCACAATTTTCAGTTCAGTTCAGTTCAGTTCAGTTCAGTTTGCACAGGACAGTATGTGGCTAACAAGCCAATCGAGCGTCCAGAATTTCTTTCGGTGGAAAGCTGCGGGGGAAGCGCCCACCACTGCCAAAGGGTCAATCCTTTTTCTCCGTGTGGAACCTCTGATGGTCGTAGGACTAGGAGAATGTAGTTGGAGGAGCACCGCGCTATAATCGATGCACTGCCAAAAGGTAATTTTCTTTCTTCTCTGTTTGCAATCTCTGATGATCGCGGTCCCAGGCGTTGTAGTAGCAGGATAGTAGTGGTACAGCAACGCGCAATAATCGATGCTGGAAAAAAGAAAAGGCAGTTTCTCCTCACCAGCACGGTGAGAGGTCAGCTGATGGAGAATCAAGAATAAGAAGATGCTCTAAAATTGCTACAGTGAATAGCGAGCAAAATGGAGGACAACCTAAGCATGGTAATCATGGGATGTAATCAGAGAATAACTTACCCCAGTCACGGTCTAAACCCTGCTTGAAAGTTGAGACGGAACTACAGAAGATAAGTTCTTCAGGGAGCTTGTTCCAGAACTTGACCACCCTGAAGCTGAAAACGTTTTTCCTAGAATCTAGGCGACATCGTTCCTTAGCAAGCTTGAGTGCGTGTCCGCGAGTGCCCAGCTAGGACTTAAGGTAAAGATGTCATCTGGATTAACGCCGCTCAAGCCCTTTAAGATCTTGAAGGCTTCAATCAAATCACCTCACAAACGACAACGCTTAAGAGAGAAAAGACCCAGAGCCCAAAGGCGATCAGCATAACTTTTCCCACGCTGACCCTCAATCATGCGTGTCGCTAGTCGCTGAACGCTTTCAAGTCGAATGATATCCTTCTGGTAATGAGGACACCACGCCTGGACACAATATTCCAAATGCGGCCTGACTAACGCCTTGTAAAGTGGCAGGAACACGTCAGGACTTCTGCTGGAAATCACCGACTTCAACCGAAAGAGCACATTGCGTGCACGTTGCGCTGCAACAGCGCATTGGTCCTCTCATTTGAAGTCAGCTCTAACTAGAACACCCAAGTCCTTAACCGCTGGTGGCATCAACGCTAATAGGAGTACGGACACCTGGCTGTGATCTTGTCGACCAGAGCAGACAAGAGTTGGCACTTATTGAGGGCAGTGGGAGGTCCCAAGTTATGGACCAGTCAATGACCGCGCGAGTCGTGCAACAGAGTATCTTCATCGTGAAAACCAGAACTTCAAGTCATCCGCAAAATGAAGCCACGCGGCACTCCAAGATAGGCGGACAAGTCATCGATAAAAAATCAGAAAGAGCAGCGGATCTAGCCAAGACCCCTGAGGGGCACCCCACTTATCACCTCCGTTTGCGGTCGACAAACGTAGATCCTACTCGTACTCTAAAGGTCCTACCTGTCAGTAATGATTTTATCCAAGCAAGTAAACTACCCCGTATGCCTTTTGCTGCCAGCTTAGTTTCTAAAAATCGGTGGCTGACGGAATCGAAAGCCTTGCTAAAATCTAGGTAGAGCGCTTCGACCGGCTTCCCTTCATCAAACCTTTTCGTAGCAATATTGAGGAAACTCAAGAGGTTAGTCAAACAAGACCTCCCTTTCAGGAATCCATGTTGAGCTACACTAAGTAGAGAATGCTGGCAGAGATGCTGGCAGATTTTTTTCGCGTATAAGTCTGTCCAATACTTTCGAGACGATGCTGGTCAGGCTGAATGGTCTATAATTACCAAGACTCGACCAGCAACCCACATTTGGGTTATTGGTTATACTATGGCTTCTTTCAATCACGCGGGGAAACCGATTGCAGTGCAGAAATGATTGAAGAGCTCACATAGTGGTTCTGCAACACTGGGCGGAGATTCTAACATCATTGAGTGGATTGTGATCTGGACACTCCGCCTTGTTCGCACGAACTGAATAAGAGCTCCATTAACCTCGCCTATTTAAAGGGACAAATCATCTAGTGCAGGGAACACCAGATGGAAAGTTAAGCA